>PVLC010009703.1:0-25064 GCA_004027655.1 Graphiurus murinus | reverse complement strand
CTGGATGTCATCAGATGACCACCTTCATCTCAGAGCATCTAGTCTCAAATGATGCTGTGGGGGCAGGGTATCCAGTCAGACAGGCGAAGGACCATGGACTCTTTAACCCAGCAGGATTTCCAGGGAGGCAGGCCATGAGAAGCAGGGTGGACCATGTGTCCATGACACTGGTTAGTCAAAGGTGGATGCTCCCGAGGGGCGAAACTTAGGGGTAGACTGGCCTGCAGGACTGGGTTCTGGGTTGGTTCTGAGAGGGGATTAAGTAAAACCAAGATCACTTTTGTTTGGCAAATGGAGAAAAGAAGACTGGCACATGTAGAGGCTGGCCAACCATTTGCAGGAGGAGCAAGTTTGACTGCAGGTGGAAAAGTTGTATCTGTGAAGGTGGAAGTTAAAGGAAGCTCTTGAAAGGAATGTGGAGTCTCACCTGTAAGGGAGGAGGTACAGGTCTGGCCTTCCTGGAGGCAGGAGCATGGCTAAGATGATGAGGAGGCTGGATGTACCTAGAGTCTGTGTGTGTGTGTGTGTGTGTGTGTGTGTGTGTGTGTGTGTAGGGGGGTCCTGAGGATTGAACCAAGAGGCATTCTACCTCTGAGCGACACTGCCATCCCCTTTTATTTTTGATTTTTGAAACAAGGTCACTAAATTGTGAAGGGCCTCACTAAGTTGCTGAGACTGGCTGCAAATCTGCTATCCTCCTGTCTCAGCCTCCTAAGTACTGAATTTATAGGTGCGTACTACAGTCAGATGAGAGTGCCTGCACATGTACTCCTTCTGCAGCTGCCCTCTCCTGTCCTGCAAACCCTGGCTGCCCTGGCCACCCCAGCCCTATGGCCTGTGCCCACAACCACTTGCCTTCTTTAGCTGCTTGAGGTTGCTGGAGCGGATGGCGGCCAGGAGCTGGTCTCGCGAGTTCTTCTCTTGGGCAGGAAGGACTTTGTCTCCCATCTTCCTCTGGGTAGCGGGTGAGAGTGAGTTCTTCAGGTTCTCCATGATAAGGGGTGGAGCCAAGGGAGGTGGAGGCGGGGGAGGGGCATCGGGAGCACCCCCTTTCTTGGGTGAGTTCTTTGGAGTAGGCTTTGGAGATGGCTGGGGTGAAGGTTTGGGGGAGCCCTTGGCCAGGGCACCGACCTTGGGCACCTCCAGCAGGTCCTTCTTCTCTCCGCTGGCTTCCTGGGCCTGCCTTTGCTCCTGCAGCCGCTTCTGTCGCTGCTTGTCCATGTTGCGGCTCAGCAGGTTGGTGACGGTCATCCGGGGCCCGGCCAGCTCAAAATGGTAGCCCAGCTTGAGCAGGGTGGTGTTCTCCTTGAGCAGCTTGGCGATCTCCATCTCCGTCTTGCCCCCGCAGATGTGCCGCTGGTTGTGGAAGCGCAGCTCGGTCAGCGTGTTGTTCTGCAGGAGGGCCCGGAAGATGGCCAGGATGCCTTTGCCCGTGATGTGGTTGGAGTCCAGGTTGAGGCTGGTGATGGTCTTGTTGGCCTTGAGCATGATGGCAATGGCGAAGGCCACGTGGTCGTCCGCTCGCGTGTTGGCCAAGGCGAACACCTTGACCACGGTGTTGAACTCCAGGGCCTCGGTGAACCGCACCAAGATCTCGTTTGTGATGCAGTCCGAGTTGTTGACGTTCACCTCCGTCATCTCTGGGTCGTTGTTCTTCACTCTCTCCAGGGGCTCGTCGAAAATGCTGGGAGCGGCTTCCTCCTCCACCTTGGTGGGTCCTTCGGAGGGCTTGCTGGGGCCGCCGGGGGCCTGCTTCTCGGTCGCTTTGGCCTTGCTCTCTTCCTTGGCTTCTTTCTCGCTTTGGGGCTCTTCCTTCTTGACCTTCTCATCCTCCTTTTTCATGTCTCTGTCTCCAACTCTTTTGGCCTCCTCGCCCTCCTTTTTCTTGTCTGTGTTCCCACTGGCTCTTTTTGTCTTCTCGTCCTCCTTTCTGGGGTCTGTGTTTCTGCTCTCCCCTTTGGCCTTCTCGCCATCCTTGTTCCTGGCGGCCTCCTTCACCTCCTCCCTCTTCTTATCCTTGTCCCTGCTCGGGCCTGTGTTCTGGTCACTCCCTTTCTTCTCTTCTTCCTTTCTCGAAGCCACTGTCCTCTCCTCTCCTCTGCCATCCTTCTCTGCCTCCTTCCTGTCCACCGCAGCCCTGACCCTGCCCTTGTCGATGCCCCTGATGACCTTCTCCTCCTTGGGCTTCTCCCCACTTCTACCATCAGCTTCCTCTTTGTCTCTGGAGAAGCTTTTCTTTAAACCACCCCTCTTTGGCTCCTTCCCCAGGTCTGAGTCCCGTCTGGGGCCCAGGGCTTTTTTGCTGGCATCTCTGCCCCTTTCTTCTCCGTTCTTGGCATCTGCCTTGGTCTCTGCTTGCTTGCTTTCCTAAAAGTCCAGAAAAGAAAAATAAACATGAAGAGCTGACTTCAGAAGGAGAGGGATGGGTATGGGGACAAGCCGGAGAGTGCTTACACAACTGCCCTTGGGCCTCTGAAGGACGGGTGTGTTTGGGAGAGTGAAGGCATGTCTCCACTGCAGACAGCAGAAGGAAGACCCAGGGGTTCCAGCTAGAGAGAGAGGGCTGACATCAGGCCATGAACGAACACCTGCAGAGGTTGCAGTTCCTTCCCTAGAGCATTCTCAGACCCAGAGCTGCCCTTTTCTGTCATGAATGATGTAGGACTATTTCCAACAGTGCTGGAACCATACTGGAACCTGAGGCCAAAGGAAAAGTCACTAATGCTGATCTTTACTTACAGTGCTGAATTGATATTTATTTATTTTGCAGTACTAGGGAGTGAACTCATGGCATCACACATGCTAAGGAAGTGGTCTAACCACTAGCTACATCCCCAGCCCTTTTTATTTTATTTTGAGGCAGCATCTTGCTAAGTTACCCAGGCTAGCCTGGTGATCCTCCTGCCCCAGCCTTTCCTATGGTGATGAATTTTGTTCATTATGGATTTTTTTTGTGTGTTAATGCTAATTTTTAAAAATACATTAAAATATCAGTTATCAGCCAGAGGTGGTGGTGCTCACTTATAATCCCAGTACTTGGGAGGCTGAGACAGGAGGATTACAAATTCAAGATCAGCCTCAGCAACTTAGTGAGGCCCTCAGCAACTTAGCAAAACCCTATTTCAAAATAAAGAATAAAATTGGACTGGGGGTATAGCTCAGAGGTAGAATGCCCCTGGGTTCAATCCCTAGTCACACACACACACACACACACACACACACACACACACACACACACACACCAAAAAAAAAAATCTATTTTCTTGCCTGCATTCTGTGCTCAAGGCGAGGCCCTGCACCTCTCAGCCCCAGCCCTGATATTAATGGGAGGTCAGTGGTTCTCAGTCACTGGAATTTTATAAGCCGATACATTTACAAAGAAAAAAAGAGTTGAAGGAATCAAGAGAGAGCTGTTAACATTTTACGAATTAAGGATATTTATAAATTTTATCTATCATCATCAACTATTAAAATGTGAAGTTAGAGAGCTGGGTGTGGTGGTGCACACCTGCAATCCTAGTATTTGGTAGGCTGAGGCAGTTGGAGTTGTAGCTCAGAGATAGAATGTCCTGGGCTTAATCCTCAATTACTCCCCACCCCCAGATAAAAATAAAAATAAAATAAGAAGCTTGCTGGGTGTGGTGGCACATGCCTGTAATCCCAGTACTTGGGAGGCTAAGACAGGAGGATCACAGGTTGGAGGATAGGCTCAGAAATCTAGCAAGACTTTGTTTCAAAATAAAAAATAAAAAGGGCTGGGAGTGCAGCTTGGAGGTAGAACACCCTGGGTTCAATCTCCAGTGCCAAACAAATGCCCAAAACAGTGTTGTCTTTCTTTTTCTGTGTGGGGGATGAAACCCAGGGCCTCATGCATGCTAGGCAAGCACTCTACCACAGAGCTACATCCCCAACCCTAGAGTTTATTTTTAGCAAAAATTTTGCTAAGGACAAGCCCCTCTTATAAGCAACCCTGCAATTCTCTGGGTTAGCTGATCTTGGGAGCACTCTGCACAGTAGGGATCTAGATAGAATTCTGTGGTTCCACTTTGGATGCTGCTTGGGGAGGCTGTGGGACCCAGTCAGCTGAGCACAATAGTAGCTGGAGTGTTACATGAGGCACAGGCCACTCCGCACCTCCACGGAGCCCTGTTTCTTCCTCCTTGGAGTTGCATCAAGTCTGAGCTATTTCCAGAGGACTTCCCTCCCATCCCCACCACAGGAGCAGAGGAAGTAGCAGATTGCCCAAGATACTGTCTAACTGGGGTGGAGTCCCCAGAGCTTCTGAGACTCCAAGAGTTACTGTAAGGTCCTTCCCTAAAGACGCTTGAACAAGAAGAAACCATGAAGGCACACACCTGTAATCCTAGCAAGTAGGAAGGCTGAGGCAGCTTGAGCAATTTAGTGAGACCCTGACTCAAAATAAAAAATTTAAAAGGTCTGGGGAAGCCGGGCATGGTGGTGCACGCTTGTAATCCCAGTACTTGGGAGGCTAAGACCAGAGGATCCGGGTTCACAGCCAGCCTCACTTACTTAGTGAGGCTCTCTGCAACTTAGTGAGACCCTGTTTCAAATTAAAATTACAAAATAGGACTGGGGGTATAGCTCAGAGGTATCCCCAGTACCGCAAAAAAAAAAAAAAAAAAAAATTTTTTTTAAAGGTCTAGGGATGTAGCTCAGTGGTAGAGTGCTCCTGGATTTGTTCAATCCCCAGTAACACACACACACACACACACACACACACACACACACACACACACACACACACACACACCATGGCTTGAATATTGGAATGATTGGTGTGTGGTCCTGGGGACTGAATCCAGGCTGACCTATACCCCCAGTCCTATTTTATTTTTTATTTTGAAACAGTGTCTCATGAAGTTGTCAAGGCTGGCCTTGAACTATAATCCTCTTGTCTCAGCCTCCCAAGTATCAGAATTACAGGCATGAGCCATTGCACCAAGCTAGGTTTGCTTTTATTTCCCCCTGGTACTAGGGGTATTCTACCTCTGAGCTGTACCTCCAGCCCTTTTTATTTTGAAGCAGGGTTTTGCTAAGTTGCAAAGGTTGGCCTCGAACCTGCAATCTTCCTGTCTCAGCCTCCCAAGTACTGTAATTACATGCATGGTTCACCATGCCTAGCTTAGGGTTGCTGTCTTTTAAGAGTACTCAGTGGGAGCCGGGTGTGGTGGCGCACGCTTGTAATCCCAGTACTTGGGAGGCTGAGACTGGAGGATCCCGGTTCACGGCCAGCCTCACCTAGTTAGTGAGGTCCTCCATAACTTAGTGAGATACTGTTTCAAAATAAAGAGTAAAAAGTAAGACTGAGGGAATAGTTCAGAGGTAGAATGCCCCTGGGTTCAATCCTAGTACCACCAAAAAAAAAAAAAAAAAAGAGTGCTCAGTGGGGTGTGGAAAGAGGGGAAGAAAGGAAGAAAGAGTAATACTTCATGACACTTTTTGGCCCTTGCAACACTTGCAGTACTTCCTTACCCCTACCCTTCCCAGAGGAAATAGAGGGTGAGATTGGTCTTTGGAAATAGTTTGTACCTGTACCATAAACACAGGCCACTGGGCATTTAGCAGCAAAGTCCTTGACTGTTCTGCTAGAATCACAATAGGCAGCCAAGCCAGGCCTGGTGGACAGGGCCTTGGGTGGGCCCTTCCTGCCGCCTGCCCCAGAGGGTTTAACTGGCCTGGGATTTCACTGGGGCTGTGGTGGTGGAGCAGGGGACAAAGAGTCCTCTCACTCTCACTCTGGCTCCCAAGGAACTGCATTTGGCACTTCAGGTCACCCTGGCAAAGAAGTGGTGGTGACTTTACTATATATAAAGGAGTATGCAAATAGCATGTAAATGAAGAAACCCAATAGGTTTCCTTTTAAGGTACATTAAAAAGAATCTGCCCCCAGTTGGACCAGGGAACCCCAGATCCCCTCCCATCCCACCACATCCTGAGTGGTTTCATCACAGATTCTGCCCACTCTGGAGCTTGGAAGTGAACACTGGATGGAACCGCCTTTCCCATCCAAGCTCCAGAAGCCAGGCCCCCAGGGCAAAGACTCCTGCCGCCCTCTCTCCTTCCCTTCCCAAAATGTGCCCTCTGCAGAGTTCCCACACTGCCCAGCTCACAGGCTTCATTTGGAGGGAAGCCGGGATCCAGAGAGATCCAGAGACATGACAGTGTCACCCAGCAGGCTCAGGAAAAACTGGGGTTTGGGCCTGATTGTCTCACTAGCAGCCACCAAGCCAGTGTCACCATGTCTGACCTTCACCATGAGGGACCAAAGCTCACTTCCGGCCTACCCAGCATCCCTCTGTGCTGGGGAGAGGGTTGCCTGCTGCTCACAGGACCTCACATACCAGCCCCCTCCCCTTGCCCAGCCCCCTCCAGGGCTCCCATCCAGAACCTTCCTCCCTCTGCCACCCCTGTCTCCCACATTTTAACCCTTTCTCTGCCCTGACACCTCGAGTCCTGACTCTGTCTTCATTTGGGCCTAGTTGACACTCCGTCCAGGGCACTTCCCCTGCACTGTGCCCTAGTTGCTTAGGACCTGCCAAGTGTCTGTTCTTGAGAAGGTGTGCCAACCCTTTAAAAAGAACCTCATGAAAAACAGGCTGGGGTGGGGGTGGGGACAGGGCTGATTAATCATCAGTTTCCTCCAAATAGCCAGGAATGAGTGGGGCTGGGGCTTGTTGCAGCTCGTGCAGCCCTGAGAGCTCAGATGTTGCCTTAAAAGGACAAGGAGCCCGGAGTCCTCCCAGGACTGGGATTTCTGTGGAGCGAACTCCTCAGCTCCTCGGCACATAGCAGAGCTGCCTCCTTTGGGCTTATCTGAGAGGGAGGCCGGGCCAATTTCTTTTTGTTTCTAGAACTAGCAGTGCATCCTGGTAACCTCCAGAGGTTATTTTTGCCTGTGTTCCTGTCTTTAGTCCTTACTTGACCATTCATCTTGTATAGCAAGAAAGGTTTAGATTAGATATAACAAAGAAACTTCCATAGAATGAAGATCCATAGGCCTCCAGATGAGAGACCAAAAGTAGCAATATTTTCCCTCCTTGGGAAAAACTCAAGGCTTAAGGGAAGATCACAAGGGGTGGTTCAGGAGTTCTACATGGAGGCAGGGGGATAGAAAAGATGACCTCGAAAAACCTCTAGTGGCCTGTGGCACTTGGAAGGACCTAGTGCTAGGCTCAGAGGTGACAAGCAGCTCCCCGCCCCTTCTCTTCCGGCCTGTGGCCACATGATGGCGTTCTGTGTGGTCATTCGAGTTAGGATCCATGTTAAACGCTACTGGTGGTTTCGGTCAGCAGAACACAGCATCTTCTCCACACTGGGTGATCACAGGGGCTTCTGATACTACTTCCCGTGAGATCATACCTGATTGTGGAGAAGAGAACATCTCACCGCCTCCATTGCTAAAAGAGCAGGGGAGCACTACTGTCCACCCAGAAGTCCCTCAAAATGAGAACTTGCTGAGGGCGAGGGCCCACGTTTCTGCGTGCTACACGTAGCAGCCAGCCCACTGGGCCCCTGCTAGCTCATGCTGGCCCCCTCTGGGGTCATCTCTTCCTGTGACCCAGAGCTCAGGAGGCGGCGTCCAGCTCTGCAAGTCACCCTGCCCCAGACGGCTGCAAGAGAGGGAGTCTGCAGATGGACCCTGGGGAGAGCTGCTCCCTGGGAGGTCTGGGGGCACAGGACTGCCTCCCATTGCAGAGTTCTCTTCCCAGCCACTTGAGGAGGAGGGACAGAGCCAAGGAGGGCAGGGTGACTGCAGGGACTGCACCGCTCACACCTGGTGCCACTGTCACAAGTTCAGGCACACTTATTCTTTCCTCAAAGCCAGCCTGAGGTGGCACTGATGCAGATGGTTTGGGGCCTTCTTGCCATGTCCTGGTGGGGTCCCTGAAAGGCTTTCTACCTGGAGGCCTCTAGAATGCCCCTGCCCCAGCTCCCGGCTGGAGGCAGGGACTCTGGGGTCCTCGGGTCTGCTTCTGGCAGCTCCTCTTTCCAGGCCTTGGCTGAAGTCCCCGGGGGCAGTGACAGCCTTGGTGCTTGTGAGCTCATTAGAAGACAGCACATTACCTCGGCCCTCCTCTGCTTCCTGTTTCCCTTGGATCAAGGTTGTATTTACCAGGAAAGCCACAGAAATGTGACATCTCCTGGTCCTGCTCCCAGAGTGCAGATCCCTAACTGCCTGTCCCTGGTCTTGCACCATGACTATTCCCCTTTCCCCACAAAGTCATCCCACCAGAGGGCACTCCGTCCAGCCACCTGGTGACCTCTTGGTTTCGAGCACTGCAGCTGCCAGTGTCATCTGTCTGCACAAGGGAGGGCAGGGTGAGAGTTGGCCATGGGTCCCCAGGGAGAAGAGCTCCCTTTCAGGGCGGGCGTGAAGGGCAGGGCAGGCAGCCGAGCCCAGGCCTAGTGGGACCAAGGGAGTTACCTCCTCCCCCTTGAGTCTCCTATCTTGGTCCACGTGTTATGTCAGCTCTTTCATGGCTCTCCCCAAGAAGAAAGATTCCAGATTCTCCTGACAAGCAGTTTCAGGACGGCCCACTGCTGTTTGGTGGAAGTGGCATTCCTGGAGCTGCAGGCTGGGGACCAACCGGGGAGCCTGTTTCCCCTGGTGGCTTGTGGGGCGGCAGCCCTCTACTGAGGCTCGGCCCAGCTCATTAGATCTGTCAGCAACTGACACTGCTCCTAGAAGGCTGCAGTGTTAGGAAAGCTGGGGATAGTTCTGGGAAAGTTCTGCCCATGATGGCATGGGAGCCCATTGGCTCTGTAGGCAGTTGGCCTAAGGGCAAATTCCAGCTCTGCCCTCAACTACCTGTGTGACCTTGGGTAAGTTACTTAGCCCCTCTGAACCTGTTGTCTCATAACTACAATGGGCATCCTCACTGGGTAGTGAGTGGTAGAGCCAGGACTCAAACCAAAGTCCCAATGCTAAGAAAGGCTGGAGTCAGAGATAAGCTGTGACCATTCTGGGTCCTTTATGAAAAGTGCTTACGCCGCAGTGGCAGGTGGTAGGGTCCATCCCTTCTACTTGAGGCCTCTGGCCCCCTTTGCTTTGTGTGTGTGTGTGTGTGTGTGTGTGTGTGTGTGTGTGTGTGTGTGTGTGTTACTGGGAATTGAATCCAGGGACATTTTGCCTCTGAGCTTGTTTTATTTTTTATTTTGAAACAGGGTCTCACTAAGTTGCTGAGGCTGGCTTGGAACCTGTGATTCTCCTGTCTCAGCCTCCCCAGTACTGGGATTACAGGTATGCGCCATCATGCCCTGCTGTTTAGCAGGGTGAAATTAAGCACTCACCCAATGGTCAATGGATCTACATTCTGAACTTTGTCATAGACAATTAAATGGCCACATCCCAAACTCCAGAAACTCCTGGGGGGCAGAAACTGGGAAGGGAGTAGGCTACTTTGGGAAGCCTCCCCCAGACCTCACCCACATCCTATGGTGACAGAGACAGGGGTTCAGTGGAATAGGGACAAGTGCCATTCCCATCAATAATGACAACTCGCACTTGTAGGAAGCTACAGTTGTTGAGCCCTGTGCAGGACTGGGGTGACAAAGAGCCAGGACTCCAACAGGCCTTGCTCATTCATCCGCTTGTGGCTTTGTTCATCAGGATGGGGACACAGTGCTCCATGAGACCCAATCTTGCCCTCATAATTTAGGGGCATGGCGGTCAAAGGGACAAGCTGACAGAGTGTATGCAGCAGAGAGTGCTGAGGGAGAAGACCCCCTCAGAGCAGACTTCACCTGACAGCAGCCCCTCAGGCTGGCCAGTCACTGCAGACTCCAAGAAGGCCTGGCAGCGCCGGGACTGGTGCATCATATGCCTGTAATCCCAGTTCTTGGAAGGCTGAGACAGGAGAATCACAGATTCAAGATCAGCCTCAAGAAACTTAGCGAGACTCTCAGCAACCTAGTGAGACTCTGCTTCAAAACAAAAAAAAATAAAAAGGGCTGAGGGTATAGCTTAGAGGTAGTATGCCCCCAGTTCAATCCACAATACCCCACCACCCTAACACACACACACACACACACACACACACACACACACACACACACACGGCCAGGAAGCTCCTTTCTCAGTCATTCCTGTAAGTTCCTTGACGTCCACCTGGTGGTGTCAGCCAGGTGCTAGGGCTGGCTGCACCGTCTTTTTCCGGTTATCCAAGTCCTGACCCTCCCCAGGTCATCCCATGGTAGCCATTTCAAAGCTCCCCACCCCACTCTAGGGAAACGTTGATTGTCTCCACAGCCCTTGCAGGACAAATTCTGAGGGAACTTTCCCTTCCTTCCTTCTAACTGTAAAGAGCCTACGAGGAAACTGACACCCCACAAGCGGAGTTGGAACAAGAGGAAGGGAATGAGAAATGGGAATAGAGTGAGACTATAACCCCACATCCCTTCAGTCAATGTCTCTGGAAGCATACGTTCTATAATCTTCAAGGGCTTGTGCACAAAGACCCACACATACACTCAGCTCTTGTTCATAATGGGAGTACAGTTAGTCTCCTAAGAATAAGGGCTCAAGTTGGGCACAAGGTGGCACATACCTGTAATCCTAGTGACACAGGAGGCTGAGGCAGGAGGATTGCAATTTCAAAGCTAGCCTGGCAACTTAGTGAGACCCTGTCTTAAAATCAGAAATAAAAAGGGCTGGGAATGCCAGGTGTGGTGGCGCATGCTTGTAATCCCAGTACTTGGGAGGCTGAGACCAGGGGATCCAGGTTCGTGGCCAGCCTCACTACTGAGTGAGGCCCTCCGCAACTTAGTGAGACCCTGTTTCAAAATAAAGAATAAAAAATAGGACTAGGGGTGTAGCTTGGGGGTAGAATGCCCCTGGGTTCAATCCCCAGTACCAAAAAAGGGGGGGGCTGGGGATATAGCTCAGTAGTCAAGCACCATTGGGTCAATCCCCAATACAGAAAAAGAAAAAAGGAAGGAAAGAAGGAAGGAAGGAAGGAAGGAAGGGAAACTCAAAACAGAATTTATCATTTTGCTTTGGGTTGAGAGCTTTGTCCTCTGGTGTGGAGGTTGCGTGCTTTCTTTTTCTTTCCTTTTTTTTTTAGTGGTACTAGGGATTGAACTCAGGGGCAGTCTACCTCCGAGCTATACCCCCAGCCCTATTTTTATTCTTTATTTTGAAACAGGGTGTCACTAAGTTGCAGAGGGCCTCACTAGGTAGCTGAGGCTGGCCGTGAACCTGGATCCTCCGGTCTCAGCCTCCCAAATGCTGGGATTACAAGCGTGCGCCACCACGCCCAGCTCTCACTGTGCTTTCTGAGACTACTGACCCCTCTGCACATCTGGAGTTCCCCGCCCCTGACCACAACAGGAAAAGTGTAAGATGCTCAGCAAGGGGTTTGTACAGCATGCAGGATCCATGAATGCCTATTGGTGATGATGGCCAAGTGCATGGTCCCTAAATAATCCACCTGGAGACTGTCTGAAATGGAGAGGGGTCAGGCTCAAAGAGACCCCTATGCTGGCCCCAGTCTGGCCTTTCTACACCAGAGACAGGCAGGTGTCTCAGCCATCCCTGCTCACAACCTCAAGATCATTGGACACACCGAGAGCGGTGCCACACTTGATACACATGACAGGAGGAGTTGGAGGTTTGTCCTCTGCAACCCCAAAAGAACGCAGGCCATTTTGGCACAGCCCCCTCCCCAAGGTCAGGGCTTCAGAGGGGTTGTGGGCACCCTCTAGGGAACACGTGTACCTGGTGAGTTCTGAGCTGAGAAGTCAAGACCTGTACTGTCACAGAGCTAGGAAAAGCTGCACTCTTCCAGGGGTGCCAGGTACCCCAGCTGCTCCAGCCCCACCCTGCTGGGCCTTTCTCTGACTTTCCAGGGCACTCCAGGGGTCAGCCACTGGTGAGCAAGTGGGTCAGCTCCTGTGGGTGGCATGCAGACTCCAGCCCCCTAGCAGATGTCTGAAGACGATTGGGCCTGAGGTCTAGGAATGGCAAACTGGTCAGAAGAAACACCTTTTGGTCCCTTCTGCCCAACGTAGAAGACAGAGAAACCCTCATGTTGGAGGAGCTCACTTTGTAGCTTTAAGCCCCTGTTTCTAAAGGGCATGGCCCCACCCTTGGCTGTCAGTGAGCCTGGGAGGTCAAGGTCCGTCAGGTCCAAGACCTGTGCTCAACCCTGTTTCCCAAATCCTCAGTCCTGGAGCCTCTCGAGGTCTTCCTAACTCCTCACCTGTCCAGCCTGACAATAGGCAACCTTGGTGAGAGCTCTGTATGCTTCACTGTGTCCACCAACTCCTGCCGTCCTCACCATGGTTCCACCAGGGATTCAGTACTGTCATCCCCATTTTATTTTTTATTTTTTTTGCAGTACTGGGGATTGAACTCAGGGGCATTCTACCTCTGAGCTACAGCCCCAGCCCTATTTTGTATTCTTTATTTTGAAACAGGGTCTCACTAAGTTGCAGAGGGCCTCACTAAGTAGCTGAGGCTGGCCACGAACCCGGATCCTCCAGTCTCAGCCTCCCAAATGCTGGGATTACAAGCGTGCACCACCACGCCCGACTCATCCCCATTTTAGAGAAGAAGAAACTGAATCCCAAGGTTGCACAGCTAATACATGATGAAGTGAGGATTCAAGTTCAGGCTCTCAGGAGCCAGAGTCTGAATTTTTAAGTTCTAGATGATCTCATTTAGTATCCACAAGGTATGAGTTCCAGAACCTCCTTCAGATACCAAAGTTTGTGGATCCTTAAGTCCCTTCATAGTATTTGCATTGACTCTACACACATTCTCCTGTATATTTTATTTTTGTCATACGGGGGATTGAACCCACGGGCATTTTAACTCTGAGCTACACCCCCAATCCTATTTTATTTTTCAAACAGGGTCTCACTAAATTGCAGAGGGCCTCACTAAGTTGCTGAAGCTGGCTTCAAACCTGCAATCCTCCTGTCTCAGCCTCTCAAATGCTGGAATTGTAGGCGTGTGGCTATTTTTATTTTTATTTTTCAAATATATTCTATTCACTGCCAGGCATCATGGCACCTGCCTGCACTCCCAGAGATTAGGAAGGCTGAGGATCCCAAGTTTGAGTCCAGCCTGGGCGATTTAGTGAGACCCTCTCTCAAAACAATAAAAAAGTCTGGGCCTGGTGGTACATGCCTGTAATCTCAGTGACTCAGGAGGCTGAGGCAGGAGTATCCCAAATTTGAATCCAGCCTGGGTAACTTCATGAGACCCCTGTCTCGAAATAAAAAAATCAGATCTGGGTATATAGCTCAGTGGTAGAGCACTCTTGGGTTCAAGCTCCAGTAACACACACACACACACGCACGCACACGCGGATATATATATATATATCCCGCAGGGGCAGCCCCCCTTTTTTTTCCGATTTTATTTTGAAACAGGTCTCACTAAGTTATTGAGGGTCTAAGTTACCCATGCTAACCTCAAACTTGCAATCCTCCTGTCTTAGCCTTCCAAGTACTGGGATTATAGGTGTATGCTACCATGCCCAGCACATATATATATAAAAAAAAAATTTTTTTTTTTGAGGGGGAGTACTGGGGATTGAACACAGGGGTATTCTACTTCCCAGCTGCACCCCAAGTCCTACTTTACTTTTATTTTTTATTTTGCAACAGGGTCTCACTAAGTTGCTGAGTGTTTCACTAAATTGCTGAGACTGGCCTTGAATCTGAGATCCTCTGTCTCAGCCTCCCAAGTAATGAGATTATAGGTATGCACCACCACCCCCAGCTTCTACAGCTGGTTGAATCTATAGATGTGGAACTAGTGGATAAGAAGGCTGACTATATTACACTCTGGGATGTGAGTGGGACCATAGGCAAGGCCACTCTTTCTGTGTGTGTGTGTGTGTGTGTGTGTGTGTGTGTGTAGTAGTAGTAGTAGTACTAGTAGTAGTGAGAATTGAACCCAGGGTATTCTACCTCTGAGCTATACCCCAGTTCTATTTTTTTTATTTATTTATTTATTTATTTATTTATTTATTTATTTATTTATTTATGCAATACTGGGGATTGAACCCAGGGACATTCTACCTCTGAGCTACACCCTCAGCCCTATTTTTTACTTTTTATTTTTAAACAGGGTCTCTCTAAATTGCAGAGGGCCTCACTACATTGCTGAGGCTGGCCATGAACCTGGGATCCTCCTGTCTCAGCCTCCCAAGTGCTGGAATTACAGGTGTGCACCACCATGCTTGGCTTAAGCCACTCTTTCACCTGAATGCCTCATCCAGAGATGGCTCTTCCTTCCAGTCACCCAACTCTGAAATAAGAATGTTAATAACCATATCCACAGCCGTTTAGTGTTTACAAGGTGTGAGACATTGGGCTAAGTGCTCTTAATGTCATCTATGTAATTTACTCCTTAACACTGCCGTCTAAAGTGAGCAGAGCCTGGCGAGGCTCGAGTTGCACAGGAGGAAGCTGGAGAGGGGCCCTCCCAGGGGGGCTGGTGGGAGCCAGGGCGCTTTGCATTCAGTGACCTTTAGCTGTGTCTCAGAGGTCTTCCTTGCCCACTATTTCCTATAAGATTTTCCATAGTGGCCTAAACAACTATCACATTACTATAGTAACCTGAGAAATAAACTGAAAACACCCCTTTTGCACAGAGAGCTCAGACACAACTCTGGCTTTTGGAGACGGTGCTAACAGTTTCCCTTTTCCCTAGTCTGCAGATGGTGTCATTCTTTTTTTTTTTTTTTTATGGTGCTGGGGATCAAATCCAGTCTTGCACATGCTAAGCACATGCTTTACCGCTGAGTTATACCCCCAAACCCTGGGTGGTATCATTCTTAGGCAAACTCTATCAGTAGCGAGTGGGAGGACTGGAGTTCAGGTCACATCTTGGGTTGTAACACATGTACTCTTGAGGATGCTCTGCACTGTCACCGTCATTCCTCCACTAGGGAATGAAGGCCTCGCGCCTGCTAGGAGCTCCCTGTGAAGCACATGGCACAAACCGGAATAGTGCCAGCTGTGCATCTGACTATTCAGCCACACACACACTTATGAGTTATCTCTGTGCCAGGCACTGGGCTCAGCTCTGGGACACAGAGATGCATAAGACACAGATCTCCCAATGAGTTGGTGAGCTGAATGTCACCCCTAGAAGCTCTGGGAGGGGCATCCAGAATTCCCTTGGATTTCATGTTCAGGCTGGGAAGAGGGGCCATCTGGGAGGAAAGGATTACAGGTGGGAGAGGCGGCTCCAAGAGAATAAAATCCAAGGCCAGAAGCCCTTGGGGCTTCTAGTTTTTTCTTTCGTTCTTTCTTTTTTTTTTTTTTTTTTTTTGCCCCCCTGGGGGTTGAATCCAGGGGCATTCTACCTTTGAGCCACACTCCCAGCCCTTTTTTTCTGTTCTTTATAAGGTCTCATTATGTTGCTGAGTGTCTCACTAAATCCTCCTGTCTTGGCCTCCCAAGTACTGGGATTATAGGCACCCACAGTGGGGCTTCTAATTTCCCCCCATCCAGAGTCAGGGTCTATAGCCCATGAACCTCCACCGTATGCCCTTTTAGTTTGTCACTTCCCTGTGCCACTGCTTGGCAATGGGACTCTTAAATGAAAAGGGCCTATGTCCTTAACTTTGGGGCCAAAAAATGAAATGAATGGAGATGGGGAAAACAGACTCAGAAGAGGAGACCCAAAGGCAGCTGGATGGTGTACAGAAGCGTGGACACAGAGTGAGGCTGAGGAGGAGGTTGAACGTAGAGAGATCCACATGGGTGGCCAATGGAAGCAAACACTAAGCCTGAGAAAGACCTTCTGGGGCGGGGCAATAACATACATGGAGCACAGAGCCAGGAGCCCCGCCTCCAAGAGATGAGGGTTACACACAGGCAGAGACCTTCAGGCTGATTCCTGAGGAGTTTGAGGAGTTTGAGAGCAGAACATGTCAAGGAAGAGGCTCCCCTCTACGCCCCCTATTCCACAGCCTCATCCTACATCCTTTGCACCGGTATTTCTACATCCATTTTCACCCCATCATCTGGGATCAATGTAAGCATGGGGTGTAGTCTGCTTTGGGGAAGTCACCCCTGGCCCCCAGTTCTTCCCTGGTTCCCCTCTCCTATAGCTTCCTTGTCTTGGCCCCTCCTACTCTGTCTCTCTGTCTGTCTCCCCCATTGGATGGGGGACATAAAGTATGCTTTATGAGTCACTGGATCTCTGGCACTGGCATAACACCTGGCACATAGTAGGTGCTTGATAGTCATTGAGTGAATGAATGAGTTGTCGAGTGAATGATGTCCACCACATGAAGCCAAGTATTAGTTTGCAATGACAAAGGTCAAGAATACTTGCAGAATAAGAAAGGGAACACAAATAAATGAGTGACAAATAAAAGCTATGAAATGACATGGGCTCGGTGTCACTCAGAGTCACACCCCTGAGCCCTCACTTCGGCACACTTAGTCCACAGGGACTTAGTCTACAGAGACAGGCTGCTCACCCGGGCCAAGCCAGGGCGACTGGAAGAATGGATGTGTGTGACTCCATCTGACCTCTGAGAAGACAACCAGGCCTTTGCCATTCTGCAGGACCAGCACAGAACATTGCTAACCTACTCATGCCCTTTCCAGAAGAGGCCACTCCAGAGACAAATTCCCACTCAGGGTCTAACTCTGTAACTGTCCAGTTTGAGCCCTTTGCTGGTGGCTCTCCAGACTCCCTGTCCCCTTCTTTCCTGGAATTGGATCCAGATTAGGCTGGTCCAATGCCAGGCTTGACCATCAGGCACATATGGCACATAAGGCACATATTCCTGGAGCTCATATGGAGAAGTACTCTTGGGTCTGTGGCTGCATGCTGAGGCCTGCAACCTTGAGAAAGAGAGGAGGCCTGCAACCTGAGAAAGAGAGGAGGAGGTGGGAGCCAAGAGGCAGCTGGGCAAGCCAGGCCAGCTCTCAAGAGCCTGCCCACTACTGATGTTCTTAAAAGAATGCAAGCTGGGCATGGCGGCTCATGACTGTAATCCAGTTCTTGGGAGGCTGAGACAAGAGAATTGCAGGTTTGAGGTTAACATGTGATAACTTAGCTAGACCCTGTTTCAAAATAAAAAATAAAAAAGGATGAGGATATAGCTTGGAGGTAGAATGCCCCTGGGTTCAATCCCCAATGCCAAATAAACAAGCAAACAAACAATTGCGGTAAATAAGGAGAAGCCTGCCCCCTGGGCTGGGGTGGAGTGGGACTGACAACCATTAATTCTCCATTTTGCTACTTTATCCAAAAGGACTGAACAGCTGGGAAGAAGTTAAGTTTTCTGGTTTATTTGTTTTTGTTATTGTTGTTGTTGTTTACTAAACCAGAGAATTGTTAGGCTAAGAAGCTAACCCCCAGCACTGTTCTCCATTAGTGACTTCTTTAGTGGCTTTTCGCTGGGCCACACTACTCTATCTTTTATTTTGTTTTGTACTGGGGATTGAACCAGGGGCATTCTACCTCTGAGCTACACCCTGGCCCCTTTTATTTTTTATTTTGAAACAGAGTCTCACTAAGTTGCCAACGGCCTCATTAAGTTGCTGAGGCTAGTTGTGAACTGGGTCACTATTCTACATGTGCTCTTTCTGGACAAGGTCTGAGTCTCCTTAATCCTTAGTTCTCATCCATTGCTGCCAACCTTCTTGTTGCTGAGGAAGATACATGGGCAAGAGTGAGACTTATGTATAATTATAATGCACTAATAAGCCGGGCATGGTGGCGCGGGCTTGTAATCCCAGCATTCGGGAGGCTGAGACCGGAGGATCCGGGTTCGCGGCCAGCCTCAGCTACCTAGTGAGGCACTCCGCAACTTAGTGAGACTCGGTTTCAAAATAAAGAATAAAAAATAGGGCTGGGGGTGTAGCTTGGAGGTAGAATGCCGCTGAGTTCAATCCCCAGTACCGCAAAAAAAAAAAAAAAAAAAAAAAAAAAAAAAAAAAAAAAAAAAAAAAAAAAAAAAAAAAAAAAAAAAAAAAAAAAAAAATGCACTAATAAAATTCTTCAAAAAAAAAAAAAGAATGAGGTTTAATTTCTGCTAAGTGGAATGCTACATGGGAAAAGATGATATTTCAAAAATGTAATTCAGAATTTCCTTTATAAGGCAGAATAATATTCTATCATATGTGCATGCCATGTCTTGTTCCATTCATCCACTGATGGGCACTTGGGCTGTTTTTGGCTCTTATGAGTGTTCTAATCAGAAGCCCCGCTGTGGAGAGTGCAGGATGGAGAGGTGGGGAGGCCACGTGGCCCCCTCTGTCCTCACTTACCCCTTCTCCTCCACCGGTAGCCCAAGGGGTTTTTTGGGGGCCGGGAAATCAGCCCACTTAGTAGAGCAATCTTTTGCTGCCTCATCACCCACACGGAGATGCAGTGACAGCCTCAGCTCTCCCTCCATGCTCAAGTTACTCTGGTCCAGGCCACACCGCCCCTCGTGGGATTAGGACCCCAACCTCGTCCCCAGCTTTGCTGATGTCCTCCAGGAGCATTGCCACACTGCAGCCATGAGTGCCTTTCTCAAGGGCACATCTGTCAACTCACTTCTTTGCCTAAAACCCTTTTAGTGGCTTCCTGGCATCTGCAGGACAAAGTGCAGATTCGGGCCCCTCCTGACCTGGCTGTGGACCGCCCTCTCTTGGCCTACCTGGCCTTCCCCCCACAGTCTCCAGCAGATCTGCTCAAAGAGCCTTTCCTAAGGCAGCAGGGCCTCTGTGCCTTTGCAAGATGTTCTCAGTACTTGAAATGCTCTTTCCTGTCTTCCTGGTAAACTCGGCCCTGTGTCCAGAGAGGGTTCAGTTTAGACCTGGAATGCATCTGGATTTTACTTTGGGCTACAATGCAAGGTAACGATTTAACTCTTTCTTTTCAAATATATCTCTAATGTCTGAACTGCTTTTATGATTAGAAGAAAAAAACTATAATGATTTTTTATAAAAAAAAAAAAAAAAAAAAAGTCAGGTGTGGTAGCACATACCTATAATCCCAGTTCTTGGGAGGCTGAGACAGGAGGATCACAGGTTTGAGGCCAGCCTTGGAAACTTAGTGAGACTGTGTTTCAAGATGAAAAGTACAATGAAATAGGGCTGGGATGTAGTTTAGAGGTAGAGTGCCCCTGGGTCAATCCCCAGTACCAACAAATAAAGGAAGGAAGGAAGGAAGGAAAGATGGAAGGAAGGAAGGAAGGAAGGAAGGAAGGAAGGAAGGAAGGAAGGAAGGAAGGAAGGGAAGTCAGGCGTGGTAGTACACGCCTGCAATCCCAGTGACTCTGGAGACTGAGGTAGGAGGATTGAAAGTTTGAGGACAACTTGGGCAATCTAGCAAGATCCTGTCTCAAAGTAAAAGGGCTGTAGATGTAGCTGAGTGGCAGAGGGCCACCAAGTTCCATCCCTAGTACTGCAAACAAAACAAGACAACAAACATTTAATAACCCCATTTCATAGCAAAAATAAGATAAAATAAAGAAGCAAGATCTGGGCTGTGGGTGTAGCTCAGTGGTAGACTGCTTGCCCAGCATATGTGAGGTACTGGGTCCTATCCTCAGCACTGCAAAAATAAATAAATATTTTAAAGCAAGATCCTTCAGATCAGTGGTGGTGGAGAAGGAACAGAAAGGAAGAAAGGATGGGTAGGACAGAAAGATTGGCAGTGAATCCCTTCTTGCTGCTGAGCTCCTGCCTGGCTATGCGGTGCCAGGGACTGGTCATGCATCCTGGCCTCTCCTGGTCCTGTTCCAGCATTTATGAAGGCAGCCCTGGTGATGAATATTAGTGCTGAGCAGAAAGGCCAGGAGGGTCTCAGACATTGCCACCCGCTCCAGTGTAAACAGAAACTCCACAGCTCATTTTTCCCTCCCAGGATGATGGGGGGGGGGGGGACAGTGGTAGCACAGAAAAGGACAATGGTTTGTGAGCCTGGGAAAAGAGGCCTTTCCAGCGGCCTTCTGGCGGGAGGCCAGCTTCACACAGGGAGCATGCCCCCATCTCTGTGCTTGCTCTGCCCTTGGAAGCAATGAGGTGCAGAGGCAGCTTCCACAAAAGACAATAGCTGATATGCAAACTTGGGTGGCTGGGCTCTCACACCCAATCTGTCACCAAACTCTGCCAAAAGGATGGAGATCCTTGGCTGCTCTGAGTCTTGAAGGGTCCTGGGTTCCAGTGAAGGGGTGTTGAGTGTGTGTGTGTGGGGGGGGGGGGAGGTGACCTGAACCTGAGGAGCAGTTCTACAAGAGGCTCCAGAAAAGAAGACAGGGTGGGCGTGATTGCTTCCCTCTGAGGCCCTTACTCCTCCCACTAGGGGCCTCTGCATGCAACCCTGGTTTCCAGGGAAGGGTATTGCCTTGGGCTGCACAGTTTCTGTTTGGGGTTATGAAGAACCCGTCTCCAGGGGCCTGAGCTGCTGGGGGCGACCTTCTCTGCCCATGAAGGGTCAGTTGCACTGCTTTCTGCAGACCTCAATGTTTTGCTAACTGGTCTGGTGACTCATGCTGGGAAGCTTGTAGCAAACCCCATTTTTGGAGAAACCAGGAAATCTCTTTGGAGAGACAAACAAGTCACTTTAGCACTCTGTTCTCTGAAATGCCTGCCTAGGGCTCTCTGCTTCTGCATCTCATCTTAGCACTGATGAAAACCCAAGCAGTTTGAAAAACATTGTAAAGATCTACTTGAAACTAAGCTATTTGTCCCAGAGTGCTGGGTTCCACTTGGGTCCCAGGGGAGTTGCAGGAGGAACATGTTGTCCTCTAGTTGCCTGGAGCTGTGAGCAGGAGCCCTGGCTCTCACCCAGACACCCTTCTGCCTTTTCTAAACAGAAAAGGCTAGGGTGGCCTAGTCGGGACCAGCTTCATGGGTGTCCACCTTCTGCAGTCCTGCAGGGCTTCACACTCAGAAGGGCCCTGTGCTCAGTTTAATGCATTGCTGCCACCATCCTATAAGTCTTAATTCTTGAAGAAGGGCCCCAGGGCCCCACATTTTTCATTTTGCATTGATCCTGCAAAATTCTGCAGCCAGTCCTAAGCTTAATAGAAAAGCTCAGGAGCAGTGCCCGGTATGGTGGTGCACGCCTATAATCCCAGTATTTGGGCTAACACAGGAGGATCTCTGGTTCAAAGATGGCCTCAGCAATGTAGTAAGACTCTCAGCAACCTAGTGAGATCCTGTTTCAAAACAAAAAATAAAAGGGCTAGGGATGTGGCTTGAATGCTCCTGGGTTTAATCCCCAGTACCACAAAAAAAATAAATAAATAAAAATCAGAAACAGAGGGTGGAGGGTGGAAAGCATATCTCTATCTTCCTGCCTTCTCCCTCTTCCCCAGCCCCTAGACATGGGGACCTCTGCCTTGGCCCTTCCTGCTACCTCACCATGTCCCCTTCATCCCACCTTCCTAACGTATAGCCAGTCAGCTCCCTTGCCACCCTCGCTGCCATGCTGTGGTGGGATCTCCTGTCGGGCCTCCCTGCCTCCTCTCTTCCTTCTCTTTGAACCATCTGCATGCAGTGGCCAGAGAGATCACTCTAAAATGTAAGTCTGACCAATGGGGCCCATGTTTTTAGAATAAAGTCCAGACTCCTCCACTTGGCACACAGGCCCTTCTGCACCTCCTCTCCCTCTGTGCTTGCCCTCCAGTCACACCCCGAGGAAGAGCAAGTGTGCCTGGCTCTCTTCGCCTTGCTGACTTTATTCTCTCCCTAGGTAACTCTATTTGGGGGGCAGGGGGATACTGGAGATTGAATTTACTACCACTGAGCCACACCCTTCCAGCCCCTTTTTTAAAAATTTTAAATTTTGAAACAGGGTCTTAATAGTTTCTGAGGGTATCCTTGAACCTGCAATCCTCCTGCCTCAGCCTCTCAGGTACTGGGATTACAGGCATGTACCACCATGCCTGCCCCTAGCTAATTCTTCTTCCTCCTCCTTTTAAACTTTTGATTATGACAAATTCCAACTTACAGAAAATGAGAGAAGACAGCGTAATGAACCTCAAGGTATCCCTTGCTCAGTTTTGGCATTTTTTACATATGGCAAATTTTGCTTCACCCATATGCCCACCTGTTTCTCTCTCACCCTTAGATTATTTTAAAGCAAATCCAGATACATCATTTCATGCATCCATATTTGCAGTTTATGTCTCTGAAAGACAGAAACTTTTTAAAAAGATAGGTAGAATAGCGTTATCTTATCTGAACAATTCATAATGGAAACTCCTCTCGATGATCCACGGACACAGCCTCGAGGCCCCTCAGTGGCCCTTCCCCAGTGCCAGGGGCCTGGTTCTGTGTCCCTGCAGCAGGTCACCCTCACAGCTACCTCTGCACTGATCGCTGTTTATTCACCTGTCCCTAGACCAGATGGTGAGTGACTTGAAGACAAGAGCCAGTCTTTAACTTCTATCCTTAGCACCTGGCTTGGCAGAGTGCTTTGCACTGAATAAATATTTGCTAAAGTGAACTGCCGATATTTCAATCCTATCTACAGGGTCCAGTGTCCCTGTCAAGTAGCTTGTGCTTGAGTACTTCCAGTGACAGGGAGCTTAGTTCTTCCTGGAGAAGCCAAGCCCTCCCCTCCCCCCAGCCACTTATTTGCCATTTTTTTTTTTTTTAAGCTGGATCTGTCTCAGAAACCCCCCCTGGCTCTGGTTATGTCCTTGGAGCCATATCAAACAAGGCTGCCCCTTCTCTTCTGTATGAGTTCTGTGCATACATTTGAGATTCATCATAGCTTCTCCCAGGGCTGCACTTCTCTAAGCTAGAAAGTTCAACTGCTGCACTGAAGCCATCATTCCACCTGAGCATAACTTTCTGAATCCTGTTTCTACTGTTTGTTTTTGTTTTGTTTGTGTGTGTGTGTGTGTGGTATTGGGATTGAACATAACTTTCTGAATCCTGTTTCTACTGTGTATGTGTGTGTGTGTGTGTTTGTGTGTGTGTGTGTGTGTGTGTGTGTGTGTGTGTGAGAGAGAGAGAGAGAGAGAGAGAGAGAGAGAGAGAGAGAGAGAGAGAGAGAGAGATATTGGGATTGAACTGGAGCATAACTTTCTGAATCCTGTTTCTACTGGTGTGTGTGTGTGTGTGTGTGTGTGTGTGGTATTGGGATTGAACTCAGGGGCGTTCTACCTGCGAGCTACACCTCCAGCCCTATTTTTCAATTTTTATTTTGAAACAGAGTCTCACTAGGTTGATGAGAATCTCACTACTTGCTGAGACTGTCCTCAAGTCTGCCATCCCCCTGTCTCAGCCTCCCAAGTACTGCACCACCACACTCAGCTTTGTTTCTACTGTTTTAAAGGCCAGGCCTGGTGGTGTGGACCTATAATTCCAGCAATTCTGAAGGCTGGGGCAGGAGAACTGCAAGATTAAGGCCAGCCACGGCAACTTAGTGAGACCCTGTCTCCAAATTATAAATAAAAAGGTAGCTAGATGTGGTGAACACCTGTAATCCCAGTACTTGGGAGGCTGAGACAGGAGGATCACAGGTTCAAAGCCAGCTTCAGCAACTTAGCGAGACCCTCAGTAATTTAGTGAGACCTTGTTTCATAATACAAATACAACTGCACCACCTAATCTACATCTCTCCCTCCTGGCCTCTAACCTGAGAGAAAGGCCTTCTCCAATGTCTCCCTGGAGTCTCTCGGGGTGCCCAGGACTATGGAGAGAAAATGGAATGTGCTAGCCTCAATGAACCTCCATTCATCACTGATTCTTGCTAGGGATTTTTGCCCTAGTAAAATGATAAGCCCTGAAACCACCATGTCCCAGGCCCTAGTTCTGGAAAGTTTCCTAGTCCTGGAAGGTTCATGAAGTTTCTTTCATGCTGCGGGGGCATTACGACTCCCAAGTGCAGCTCCCTTCCAGCAGCAGAGGCCCTAGGAGACACAAGTTCTTCACGTGCCAAAGCCATGAGATGGGAATTTCCCTCACTGTCTGAGAGAAGAGGTGGGGGTCTTTCCCTCTGAGACACCTTGGGGGAGTTAGTCAGAGTTGGGGACTAGCCAAGCGTTATGCCAAGCCTTTAAGCTCTAGGACGATTGGAAGGTGGGTCTGGAAATCCACTTGAGAGGGAGAAAGGAAGTCAAGATCTAGGGGAAGCTGTCAAGCCATTCACTCATGGATGCTAAGTGTAGAACCCAGTGAATATGCGGGGGCAGGGGAGCCCGGGAGTTAAGCTTTAGAGGCAGCCTCCTTCAAAGGAAGTCCTCTGGGCATAGGAGACAGAAGAAGGAACAAAGCAGGCAAAAGTGGGGGCTTATAGGAGCATAGCACATCCAGGGATTGTGAAGCTCTTTGTAACTAGAGCAGGGAAAAGAGGTGGTGGTGGCGCCGGGCGTGGTGGCGCATGCTTGTTATCCCAGCATTTGGGAGGCTGAGACCGGAGGATCCAGGTTTGAGGCCAGCCTCAGCTGCTTAGTGAGGCCCTCCGTAACTTAGTGAGACCCTGTTTCAAAATAAAGAATAAAAAATAGGGCTGAGGCTGTAGCTTGGAGGTAGAATGCCCCCAGGTTCCATCCCCAATACAAAAAAAAAAGAATTGTTCACTGGACCAAACCATGCCAGACTTTACATATCATGCTACACAATATGGGCTTCACCCAATGGGCAATGGAGAAGCATAAAGACTTTTTTGTTTGTTTGTTTGTTTTAGGGATGAGACCCAGGGGCATTCTACCTCTGATCTACACCTCCAGTTCTTTTTTTTTTAATTATCTATCTATCTCTCTATCTCTATATCTATCTATTTTTGTGGTATTGCGGCATTGTACCTCTGAGCTACACCCCTAGCCCTACTTTTAATTTTTTTAATTTTGAAACAGGGTCTCACTAAGTTCTGAAGGGCCTCACTAAATTGTTAAGGCTGACCTCAAATCTGAGATTCTAGCCGGGCGTGGTGGCGCACGCTTGTAATCCCAGCATTCGGGAGGCTGAGACCGGAGGATCCGGGTTCGCGGCCAGCCTCAGCTACCTAGTGAGACACTCCGCAACTTAGTGAGACTCGGTTTCAAAATAAAGACTAAAAAATAGGGCTGGGGGTATAGCTCGGAGGTAGAATGCCCCTGAGTTCAACTCCCAGTACT
>PVLC010009702.1:0-53103 GCA_004027655.1 Graphiurus murinus | reverse complement strand
GGTCTTCTAAGTATAGTATCATGTCATCTGCAAAAAGGGATAGTTTTAGTTCTTCTTTCCCTATTTTTACCCCTTTGATTTCCTTCTCTTGCCTTATTGCTCTGGCTAGAGTCTCGAGTACTATATTAAACAGGAGAGGTGATAATGGACATCCTTGTCTTGTTCCTGTCTTTAGTGGGAACTCTTGCAGTTTTTCTCCTTTTAATATGATGCTGTCTGTGGGCCTATTGTATATTGCCTCTATGATTTTGAGGTATGTTCCTTCTATTCCAATTCTCTGTAGTGCTTTTAGCATGAATGGATGTTGGATCTTGTCAAATGCTTTTTCGGCATCAGTTGAGATGATCATGTGATTTTTTTCTTTGAGCCTGTTTATGTGGTGAATCACGTGTATTGTTTTTTGTATGTTGAACCAGCCTTGCATCCCTGGGATGAACCCGGCTTGGTCATGGTGTATAATTTTCTTGATGTGGTTTTGAATGCGCGTTGCTAGTATCTTGTTTAGCAGTTTTGCATCTAAATTCATCAATGATATAGGCCTATAGTTTTCTTTTCTTGAGCTGTCTTTGTTTGGTTTTGGTATTAGTGTGATGTTGGCTTCATAGAATGTGTTTGGAAGGGTCTCGTTTCTTTCTATTTCACGGAATAGCTTGAGGAATATTGGGATTAGCTCTTCGAAGAATGTTTTATAAAATTCACTTGGAAAACCATCTGGTCCTGGACTTTTGTTTGATAGTAAACTCTTTATTGCTGTTTCTATTTCTTTGTTATTGGTCGGTTTAAGTTTTCGATATCTTCTTGACTCAATTTAGGGAGGTTGTATGTGTCTAGGAATTTGTCAATTTCTTCTAGATCTCCCATTTTGTTGGAGTACAGTTTTTCAAAATAGTTTCTGACTATCCTCTGTATTTCCATACTGTCGGTGGTGATATCTCCTTTTTCATCTCTTATTTTGGTAATTTGGGTTGATTCTCTCTTTCTTTGGTCAGATTGGCCAATGGTTTATCTATCTTGTTTATTTTTTCAAGGAACCAGCTTTTAGTTTTGTTGATCTTCTGTATTGTTTTTTTAGTCTCTAATTCATTAATTTCCGCTCTGATTTTCGTGATTTCCTGTCATCTCCTGGCTTTGGGGCTAGATTATTCTTGTTTTTCAAGGGCTTTGAGCTGTGTCATTAGGTTATTTAATTGGTGGTTTTCTGTTCTCCTTATGTGGGCACTCAGTGCTATAAATTTCCCTCTTAGTACTGCCTTCAGGGTGTCCCAAACGTTTTGATATGTTGTATCTCCATTTTCGTTGGTTTCTAGGAATTTTTAAATTTCTCCCCTTACTTCTTCTATGACCCACTCTTCATTCAGCAGTGTGGTGTTCAGTCTCCATGTGCTTACTCGGTTACTTTGGGTCTTCCTGGAGTTTATTTCTAGTTTCACTCCATTGTGGTCTGAGAAGATGCAGGAAATTATGTTGCATTTTTTGAATTTGCCAGTGCTTGCTTTGCGGCCGAGAATGTGGTCTATTTTCGAGAAGGTTCCATGAGCAGCTGAGAAAAATGTGAATTCAGTTGTAGTTGGGTGGAAGAGTCTATATGTGTCTAATAGGTCCATTTGGTTTATGGTATCCTTAAGGTCTGAGGTGTCTCTACTGACCTTTTGTTTAGAGGAGCAATCTAGAGATGTAAGAGGAGTATTGAAGTCTCCTATTATATTGGGATCTATATGTGTCTTTATATCATATAGAGTTTTTTTTATGAAAGTGGCTGCACCTATGTTTGGGGCATAGATGTTGATAATTGTTATTTCCTCTTGCTGGATTGTTCCTTTTACTAGTAAAAAATGACCTGCTTTGTTGCTTCTGGTAAGCTTGAGCTTTAAGTCTAGTTTATCTGATATCATAGTTGCTACTCCTGCTTGTCTCCGAGTTCCATTGGCATGGATTACCTTACTCCAGCCCTTCACTGTTAGTTTGTGGGAATCTTTGCTTGTAAGGTGTGTTTCTTGCAGGCAGCATATAGATGGATTCTGGGTTTTGATCCATTTTGCCACCCTGTGCCTTTTTATTGGGGAATTGAGATCATTTATATTCAGTGTGATTATTGAGAGATGGTTTTTAATTCTGTTTTGACTTCTGTTTGCAGTAGTGTTTATTCTTCTTTGCTTAGCTGTTTGCTTCCAGGAAGTTATTGTTTCTTTGTTTCTGACGTTTACTGGTTAGTTCTTCTTTGTAGTTAATCTCTTTGAGTATTTTCTCTAGTGCTGGTTTGGAAGACAAAAGTTCCTTCAGTTTCTGTTTGTCATGGAAGGTTTTTATATCCCCGTCAATTTTAAGAGAGAGTTTCGCTGGGTATGAGAATCTTGGCTGCAAGTTATTTTCTTTCAGAGTTTGGAATATGTTACTCCAGCCTCTCCAGGCTTTCATGACTTGATTCGGGAGGTCTGGACAGTGATTCTAATTGGTTTGCCTCTAAATGTCACTTGGCCTTTTACTTTCATTGCCTTTAAGATTCTCTCCTTTGCCTATACATTGATCAGTTTGATTACTATGTGACGTGGTGAACCTCTTCTTTGGTCTTGTCTTGAGGGAGTTCTGTATGTTTCCTGTACCTGTGTGTCGACTTCTATTTCTATGTTTGGAAAATTCTCTGTTATTATTTCTTTGAAGAGATTGTTTATTCCATAAGTTTCAACTTCTAATCCCTCTTCTATGCCTATTTTTCTTAGGCTAGCTCTTTTAAAATTGACCCAGATCTCTTCCATGTCCAATTCATATTGTCGTATTTTTTTTCTAAGTTATTCACTATAGATTCATTTTTGGAGTGGTCATCCTCTAGGAGTGATATTCTATCTTCCATGTGATCTAATCTGTTTATAGTTTGTAATGAGGCCTTCATTTCGATTATTTCATCTTTCACTTCCTTCAATGCTTCTCTTTGGTTTCTTTTCAGGTCGTCGAATTCTTTGCTTATTTGTTCCTTTAATTCTTTCCAATTTTCCCTGCTTTCTTTCTGAAAATTCTGTATTGTTTCTAGTATTAGAGATCTGAATTGTTCTTCTGGTAATCTCTGCCATTCTGGGTTGGTGAGATCTGTTATTGAGGAGTTGTGGTAGCTCATTGTTTCTTTGTTGTTTTTCCTTCCCATGGTTCCCTGTTCTTATATTTATATCTTTGCTGCTCTTTCAAGTTTTCTCGTCCAATCTCTGTGGGGGGGGGGCGTTAGAGGTGTCTGAAGGTATAAACAGAAATAGTTTGTATTCAGTGATAGTGGTTGGGTGAGAGGTCACAGTAATGAATGCAGGAATAGGGTAAAGAAGGGGGTATGTTCCAGTGGAATAAAAGGTTGAATGTGTTGAAGTGATATATTGTAATGATTACAGTAGTAGATATGTCTGGAGATTCTGGTAGTCAATGTAGAGTTTTGAGTGTGGTAGTATGAGATGGTCTTGATATGAGACAGGAGAAAAAGGAAAAGAAAAAGACAAGATAGGAGGTAAAGTGTTGAAGAGAGGAATATAGATGGGAGAGAGGAGGGGGAACCTTGTAAAAGGGAAAATGAGGGGATTCAATAAGCTAAGCAAGTATAAACAAAGCAAGCAATCATCCAAACAAACATAAGTAAATCAAGGCAATACAAAACGAATACTGAGTAAAAACAGGTGAAACATAACACAAAAAAACCCCAAACTAACAGACCAAAAAAAAAAAAAAACAACACAAAACATAAAAAGAAAAAAGAAAAAAAAAAACCCAAACATAAAAACAGCAACCAACTACTAAGACAAACACTCTGCTAGTTCGTAAGTACCGAGCTTAAATTTTCGAGTGTGTCTCTGGCATTTTCTCTGTCAGTGCAGGTAGGGGGTTTCGTTGATGATTATCACTGCTAGCTTATGTCTCTGGGCTCTTCACAAGGTCTGACTACGGCTCTCTCTCTGCCATTGCTGATGGCAGGAGTTCAGTCTAAATGCCGGACCTTTTCAGATGCCCTGTGTGCACTGGGTTCTTCTGCACATCTAATCCTGTCTAGAGGCTAGAAGGGCAAGTGTCTGAGTCTATCTTTTGTATAGGTGTGCCCGCACAATCCAACTTACGAATCACTGTCGCTCGTATTTCCGTGGTTGTTTGGTTCACCTCTGGTCGCTGGGGGGCGCAATAGGTCAAGGGAGGTCTGGATAGCTGGATAGCTGGCAGGATGTGGTATCTAATTATCTTCTAAGATGGTTTCCTCAGCAGTGCTTGAGGGCTCCTTTCTTCTCATGTGTATAATTCCCAAGTATATAATTATTAAAAACTATAATCTAGAATATATATGAGGAACTCCTGAAAATCAGCATAAAAGATGAGGAACTCTAACAGAATCATTAATACATATGTTTTTTCACTGTTGTATCATACTGATTTTGGTAAAAGCTGGGTCTTTAGAATAGCTAGAAATTTTTTCTCTTTATACTGTTAATTACGGTTGCCTGAAAGCCAATTTCCTTATACATATAATGTATAATATGCTTTTATATTTGCCTGTTTCTTTTTTTATTGGCACATTGTAATCATACATCTTAATGAGGTACAAACTGGTAGAGGTATACATGTACACAGCACTCATTTAGCCTTTCCCCAATCCCCACCCCTTTCCCTTCCCCATCCCTTCTTCTCATGCTCAGCTTAGTGATTGATTTTTATGTTTGTGCACCTTGTGCATTAGGGTGTTTTCCTCTCCCTCACTCCCATCACCTTCAGTTAGGTCACCTTCTTTGCTCATCTAAGGTTTCTGCTTCTTCATCTAGAGTCCCTCCTATGACTCACTTTCTCCCTAGCTTCTGCATATTAGGGAGAACAACAATTTTTTTACTTTTTGTGACTGACTAATCTCACTTAGCACAATGTTCTCCAGTTCCATCCATTTCCCTGCAAATGACATGATTTTGTTCTTCTTCATGGCTGAGTAAAATTTCATTGTGTATATATCCCATAATTTTGTAATCCATTCATCTGTTGATGGACATCTTAGCTGGTTCCCTAGTTTGGCAATTGTGAATTGTGTGGCTATAAATAGAGATACACATGCATTAGTCTGGTAGTTTGGTTTCAATTCTTTTGAGTAGATACCCAGAAGTGGTATTGCTGGATCATATGGTAGATTCATTCTCATTTGTCTGAGGATCCTCCATACTGTTTTCCAAAGTGATTGCACTAATCCGTAGTCCCACCAACAATGTAATAGAGTTCCCATTTTTCTACATCCTTGCCAGCATTTATTGTTGTTTGTGTTTTTAATGATTGTCATTGTCATTGGGCTTAGGTGAAATCTCAGAGCAGCTTTGATTTGCATATCTCTGATTGCTAATGATGTTGAACATTTTCTCATACATTTATTGGCCATTTGTGTTTTTTCCTTTATGAACTGTCTATTTAGTTTACTTTCTCATTTTTTGATTGGGTTATTTGTTTTCTTAGCTGTGAGTTTCTTGAGTTCTCTGTATATTGTAGATATTAGTCCTCTACCAGAGGAATAGCTGGCAAAAATTTTCTCCCACTCTGTGGACTCTCTGTTGAGGCTCTTGATAGTTTCCTTTGCTGCACAGAAGCTCTTCAGTTTAATGCAGTCCCATGTATTGATCTTCCTTTGAGTTGCTTGTGCCTTTGGGGTCTTGTTGAGAAAGTTTTTACCTGTGCCTATGCGTTGACGTGTTGGACCTATGCCCACTTCAAAAGCTGCAAGATGTCTGGTCTGATTTCCAGGTCTTTGATTCATCTTGAATTAACTCTTGTACAGGGTGAAAGTGGGGTTTATTTCCATTTTTCTGCATATGGTTATCCAGTTTTGCCAACACCATTTGTTGAAGAAGTATCTTTTTCCCAGTGTATGTTTTTGGCCTCATCAAAAATCAGTTGGTTGTATGTGTGCAGATTTGTTTCTGAGTCTTCTATTGTGGTCCATTGGTTTGTTTGTTTTTGTGCAAATACCATGCTGTTTTTATTACTATGGCTTTGTAGTATAGTTTGAAGTTAGGTGCTGTGATGCCTACACTTATGAATAAACCTAACCAATGAGACCTCTACGAAGAAAATTATAAAACATTGAAAAAAGAAATTGAAGAAGACTTTAAAAGACGGAAAGATCTTCCATGCTCTTGGATAGGCAAAACAAATTTCATCAAAATGGCTATTCTTCCAAAAGTGATCTGTAGATTCAATGTGATATCCATTTAATTACCAAGGTCATTCTTCACATAGAAAAATTAAGTCCTTAGTCGGGCGTGATGGCACACGTTTGTAATCCCAGCATTTGGGAGGCTGAGACTGAAGGATCCGGGTTCGCGGCTAGCCTCAGCTGCTTAGTGAGGCCCTCCGCAACTTAGTGAGACCCTGTTTCAAAATAAAGAGTAAAAACTAGGGCTGGGGATGTAGCTCGGAGGTAGAATGCCCCCAGGTTCCATCCCCAGTACCGCAAAAAAAAAAAGAAAGAAAGAAAGAAAGAAAGAAAAATGAATCCTTAAATTCATTTGGAACAACAACAACAAAAAACAATATATTTGCCTGTTTCAAAATTGCTAACATGTCTTCACAACTTATAATGAAAGACATTTAAAATATTTTTGAATTTTGACAAGGTTATTGTAAAAGATTATTTGATAAATTGGCTGGATTAATAAATAGCCTTTTAAACTGAAGACTAATGAGGGGAGCTTCTCTTATCAGATATTAAAATGAATTTTAAAGATAGAATACTCAAAATAATGTTGACCTGTAATTAGAAAGTACAGATTTCTCAATAGTTAGACTTAATCAAGAAAAACCTTATATTAATTCACCAAATTAATTAGCATTTATGGCGCAGGTACTATTCAATGTCTAGTGTCACAGTAGGGAGCAAAACAAAATATTTCCTTTCATGAAACTTCCATGATAGTGACATATATAATATACATAAGTACATATTCCTTTTTGATATATGAGATATGTATACACTGTACAACTTAGATAAATATGTACAGAATGGTAGTAAATATTTTGGGGTACTTGCTACAGAAACCATGAAGAAATGGAGGATTTTTTCAGTGAATGATAGCAGTTCAATTTATTAAGAACTATTTAGGGGAAAAATATTAAACCCTTACTTTTTAAAATAAATTTTATTGTATATAATTAGGGAGTGCAATATAATGTTAGAAGAAATATATAGATCATAAAATGCTTACTGTAATGAATCAGATTAACATGCGCATCATCTCACATAGTTACTAGCTTTTTGGTGTAACAGCAAAACTATTAATTTTAGCAAAAATACAGAATGCACTAAAATATTTTTCACTATACTCCTTTTGTACATTAGAGCTCTAGAGTTGTTCATCCTGCATATCTGCTATTTTATGTCCTTTTTTCTTCCACACATTTCTCCTGGTAACTGATGTTTTATTGTTTATTCCTGTATATTTGACTTTTTAAAACTTCTTTTTAGATTTCGCATATGAGATCATGCAGCATTTTTCTTTCTGTGTCTGACTTGTTTCACTTATCAAAATGTCCTCCAAGTCTACACATATTGTGACTGATTAATACTCCAATGTATGTTTATGTGTGTGTATTCATGCATGTGTGAGGGTGCATCTGTTTCTTTACCCATTTGTTTGACAGACTCATTGTTTTCATATGGCTATTGTGAAGAATGCTGCAGTGAGTATGGGAGTCCAGATATCTTTTGAATTATTTCATTTCCTTTGTGTATACACTACTAGGATCGTATGGTAGTTTTATTTTTAATTACTTTAGGAACTTTCATACTGTTTTTCTTAATGACTGTACCTTTTAACTTTCACACCAACAATGCATAATGTTTTTCTTATCTGCACACCCTCATCAATACTTGTTATCTCTTCTTTTTGACAGTAGCTGTCTTAACAGATATGAGGTAATATTTGTGTTTTTTATTTGCAATTTTTTGATGCTTAGTGATGTTGAGTATCTTTTCATATATCTATTGGTCATTTTTATGTCTTCTTAGAAGAAATGTGTATTCAGAATCTTTGCTTATTTCTTAATTGGGTTAGTTGTTCTTCTGATATTGAGTTGTATGAGTCTTTTCTACATTTTGAGCATTAATCTCTTATCCAATACATTGTTTGTCCTTTCATTTTTTGATTATATATTTTGCTGTGCAGAAGCTTTTTAGTTTGATGTTGCCCATGTGTTTATTTTTTCATGGAAAGTTTGAACTTTTCATGTTATATCGAAAAACAGCCTGCCAAGGTCAATGTCAATTTCTTTATGTTTTGTTCTAGGAGTTTTATGGATTCAGGGCTTATGTTTAGTTTTTTATGTCCATTCTGAATTTTTTATATAGTACAACAAACAATGCAATTTCATTCTTTTGAATGTGGTTATCTAGTTTTCCCAGTACCATTAGACTCTCCTAAACTTATTGTCCTCGTAGTGCCCTTGTCAAAAATCAGTTGATCATGTTTTGGTTTATTTCTGGGCACCCTATTGGAACTACCTGAGAAGTCTTACGTTTTTAAAGTAATAGATAAATAGTCTCAGTGGGGCCTAGTGAGGACCTGAGCCTTTTCCCCTACCTGACACCAGTGAGGCAGAAGTAAGTGAAATGAGTCAGGCTTGTTGGTATTATGATTCCTCTCCCTTCCTCACCACTGGTATCAGTGGAATCCAACTGGAATCAGAGTCTCCTACTACTCAGCATCAGAGTTTTTGTCTGCTTTTCCATTACTATGACCAAAGTAATCTAAAAAGACAACACAGAGGAGGAAAGGTTTATTCGGCTTCATGGTTTCAGTGACACAGTTCATAGTTGGTTGTGTGACAGAGGATATTAGCTCATCTCATGGCAGCTGGAAAGCAGACAAAACAACAGGATATGACCAGGTATAGATATAAACCCCCAAGGCCACACCCCCAGTGACCTACCTCCTTCAGACATACCCTGCCTGCCTAAGTTACTACCCAATAAGTCCATTCAAATGACTAACCTTTCAGTGGATTTGTCCACTGATGAGATTATAGACCTGTTTCAATTATTTCACCTCTGAATATTGTTTCATTGCTATAACATGAGCCTTTCAGAGGACACCCCTGTATTCAACCTATAACAATCAAGGAGGAATGATGGAAGATTGGGCTAGTTGGTACTATACTTCCATTCTCTCCCCTGGAATCCAGTAAGAAGCTGAGCTTTCAACTCTTAACTTTTAGCAATTAAAGTGATGTTAATAACTGTCAACTTATACCTCTGCTTAGAAACAATGAGGTACGGAATGTCAAGATGTTTTTCTTACTTTTGCTTAGAAGGTGTAAGCAGAGACACAAGGATTGCTAAACTTCCTCTTCACCTGTCTACAGTGAGGCAGCATGAGTCAGCCTTCTACTTTTACTAGAGTAGTGTTAGTGGGGCACAACAGGAAACTGAACATATACACCTACCCATCCGTCATGCTACATCTCAACGGGAGGACTTCCTGCTAAAAAAAGGATATTAAATGGGATCTAGGTTTTCAGTTTTGATCAGATATGAATACTATCCTCCAAAGTTTCAGAGTCCTGGTATTGGAAGGTGCTGTGGAATTTTAAGAGGTAAGGCCTAGTTGGAGGTCCTTAGGTCACTGTGGATATGCCCTCAAAGGGAACTATAGTACCCCAGACTCAGTTTCTCTCTGCTTACTGGGTGATTATGTAAGTAGCTTCTTCCAAAATATGCTCCCCACCATTGCCATCATGCACACTCACCAGAGGTCCATAGCCATGGTCTACCTGATCTTAGACTGGAACCTCCAGAACCATGTGCTAAGTAAACCTTTTCTCTTTGTAAGTTAATTACCTCAGGTATTTCTTTGTAGCAATGTGATGCTAATACATTCATATAATATACAAAATGTCCAAGTTGCACTGGGAAATCATCCATTACACCAAGAACCGAAAAATTCACAAACTGAACCAGAAGACAATCAACAGACACTAATACTGAGATTTATCAAGTATCGAAATTACCTAGCAAAAAATAAAGCAGGCATCATAAATATGCTTCAATAAGGAAATACAAATTTTATTGAAACAGATAAAATATTAGCAAAAATGGAAATTATAAAAAGAAACTAAATGGAAATTATAGAATTAAAAATATACTAACAAAATACCTCTTGGATAGTATAAAAAGAATATAGAGAATAAAATCAAGGAACTTGAGGGAAAAAAAAACCTCAGAGTTTATTCATCCTAAACAAGGAGAATTGACTGAGAAAAATGAACAGAGCCTAAGAGATCTGTGGAAAAGTAACAAAAGATTTAAAATTGGTATATTCAGAACTAGAAAAGACAGGATAGGGCTGAAAAAATATTAGAAGAAATTATATCTGAAAACTTACTAAATTTGGCCATAAATTTAAAAAGCTAAGTGAGGCATAAATATAACCCCAAAGAAATCCCAATCAAGACATAAAAATTAAACCTCTGATAACTAAAAGCAAAAGAAAGTCTTGAAAACATTATAGAAAAAGTGGGACCATACCCATATAGAAAAACAAACTTTTAATAACATTGGATTTCTCACTAGAAACCATAAAGGCTGGAAAGAAATGGCACAACATTTTTCAAGTTCCAAAAGAAACGAGCTTCCAACTTTAGATACCATATATGGAAAACATACCATTTTGGAACAAAAGAATTCTGAAATGAAGGAAAACTAGGAATCTGTCTTCAGCAAAACTAATCTTAAACAGTGACTAAATAAAATGCCCTAAAAGGAAACTGATAGCCACAGAAGTTTTGGCTTCTGCACAGCAAAGGAAATTATCAACGCAATAAAGAGACAGTCTATAGAATGGGAGAAAATATTTGCAAAGCACATGGTTTATAAGTTAATAACAGAAATATATAAGGGACTTATATAACTCAATAGCAAAAACCACACAAATTAATTAAAAAATAGCAAAGGTCTTGAATACATTTATCTCCAAAGAAGACATGAAGATGGCCAATGGATAAATGAAAAGGTGCTCAACATTACTAATCACTGGGTAAATGCAAATCAAAGCCACAATGAGATGTTAACTAACACCCAGTAGGATGACTGGATGAAGAAAATGTGGAATATATACATAATGGATTATTATTCACCCTTAAAAATGAAGGAAGTTCTCCCATTTATTACAACATGGATGGACTTGCAAGATATTATACCAAGTGAAATTAGCCAAACACAGAAAAGCAAATACCATATGATCACACTAATATGTGGAATCTATTTGAAATCTTTTTTTAAAGATATTAAATTTATTTTTATTGTCCTAATTGTACACAATAGTAGAATTTATTTTGATGTATTTGTACCTGCACATAACATAATTTGGTAAATTTAACTCCTCATACTTCTTTCCTTATTTTCCTCCCTCCGTTTGGATAAAAATATTCATAGTGGTACATTCATATAAGCACATACCATTATTTGATCTATTTCCTTCTCCATACTCCCCCTTTCCTTCCCATCCTCCCTCTCGTGGTCCCCTTCCACTTCTCTACTGGTATCTCTGCTAATTTTTTGTTTGTTTGTTTGTGATGCTGGGGATTGACCCCATGGGGCATTATACCTCTGAGCTACACCCCTAGTCCTATTTTATTTTTTATTTGGAAATGAGGTCTCACAAAGTTGCTGAGGCTGGCTTTGAACCTGTAGTCCTCCTGTCTCAGCCTCCCAAGTACTGGGATTATAAGCATGTGCCACCATGCCTAGCTTCTCTCCTAACTTTTTCGATGTTTCTTTTTTCTCCCTAACTTCCACATGTGAAAGAAAACATGTGGGCCTTGGTCTTACTTCATCTGCTTGATCTCATTTAGCATAATGTTCTCCATTTCCATCCATTTTCCTATAAATGACATAATTTCATTCTTTTTTATGGCTGTGTAAAACTCCATTTTGTATATATACCACATTTTATTTGTAGCTGTGTAAAACTCCATTTCTGTATATACCATATTTTCTTTATCTATTCAACTGTCAATGGATACCTAGATTGGTTACATAATTTGTCTTTTGTGAATGTTGCTGCTTTAAACATGGGTATGCTTGTATAACTATAGTATACTGACTTTAATTCTTTTGGATAAATACTAAGGGGTATTATAGGTGGGAAATATGGTGGTTCCATTCCTAGTTTCTTGAGGACTTTCCATACTATTTTCCATGGTGATTATACTAATTGTTAGTCCCATGAATAGTGTATAAGTATTCCATTCCCCCCACATCTTCTCCATCATTTGTTAGTATTTGTATACTTTATGATTACTATTCTAAATGGGAGTGAAATATAATCTCAGTGAAGATCGCTAAGGATACTGAATATTTTAAAAATATATTTGTTGGACATTGGTATTTCTTCTTTGGGGAATGGTCTGTTTAGTTCATTTGCCCATTAATTTTATTTTTGTTTTTATTCTTTATACTTTTATTTTTTATTTATTTTTATTTTTTGGTAGTACTGGGGATGGAACCTGGGGGCATTCTACCACCGTGCTACAGCCCCAGCCCTATTTTTTATTCTTTATTTTGAAACAGGGTCTCACTAAGTTGCGGAGGGTCTCACTAAGTAGCTGAGGTTGGCCATGAACCCGGGTCCTCCGGTCTCAGCCTCCCAAGTACTGGGATTACAAGCGTGTGCCACCACGCCCAGCTCTTATTCTTTATACTTTTATTGGTGTATCATAGTCTTACATCATGATAATGCAGTTCATAGTGCTAGTGACGTGCATACGTACAGCAGCACTTGGCGGGCTCTCCCCCGCCCGCCTGGGCTCCTTCCTCCATCTCCTCTCCCCCTCTCCCCATACAGGCAGGGTGTTGAGACTGGCGTTGGTACTGTGGAAGTGATTCCTTCACGGCTCCTCCTCTCCCCCCTCCCCTTCTCTTAAACCACCTCCCTGGCTCCCCTGCAACTTCCCCTCCATTATCTAGAGTCCTTCTGGTATCCCAGTTATTCCTTAGCTTCCACAGATGAGAGGAAACATATGCCCCTTCACTTTATGTGACTGGTTAATCTCACTTAGCATAATGTTCTTCGAGTCCATCCATTTTCCTGCAAGTGGCATAATTTGGTTCTTCTTTATGGCTGAGTAGAAGTCCATGTGTGTATATCCCATATTTCTGTAACTCATCTGTTGATGGACACCTAGGTTGGTTGCATAATTTGGCTGCTGTGAATTGTGCTGCTATAACCATGGATATGCTTATATTACTATAATATTCTGATTCCGGTCCCTGTGGAAAGATAATCAGGAGTGCTATAGCTAGATCTTATTGATCAAATTATTTATTGTTTTGGTGTGCTTTGAGATGTGGTCTCACTATGTTTTCAACTTATGCTCCTGCCTCCTCTCCAGAGTAGCTAAGACTACAGATACATACCACATGGTCCAGCTATATGTGGAATCATCAAATAGATGATGGTTACCAGGGGCTGGATGTGGGAGAAATGGAGAGATACTGATCAAAGTTTTAAACTTCATGATAAGATGAAAAGTTCTTGAGATCTGATAAACAGCATAGTGACTACAGTTAATAATACTGTATTATGTACTTCAAAATTTCCAAGAGTATATAGTAAGTATCCCCACCTCCCCACACACAAATAGTATGTAAGTTGAAGTATCATTTCACAATATGTATATATGTATACATTATATTATTGTACTTTCAACAATATACATTTCTATTTGTCAATGATACTTCATAAAGGTGGGGGAAAGAAGACATAGAAATTTAGAAAGGAATGAAATCTGAATGAGTAAACAGGTTTTAATAGACTGATCTCATGCATTTCTTTTTTATTATAACTATTAACATGAGCTATACCTTATTTTATTGTATTATTGTTTTTAAACTGAAAAATAGTAATTGTTTATATTTATGGGGTATAGTGTGATATTTGGTCTATCTATATATTGTGAAGTGATCAAATTAAGCTAAGTAACATGTTTATTACCTCAACCACTTATTTTTTTTTGTGGTGAAATTGTTTAAAATCTACTATTGAGGAAACAGATCATTTAATGTTATGTCCATATATTAATTATAACTGTCAATCTAATTAACATATATGAGAATGGAGGAGAGAAAAGGGGTGAGATCCAGAGGGAAACACACCAAGTTATGTGCATATATATAAATGTATCACTCTTAATCTCACTATGGTGTATAATTACAATGTGCCAATAAAAATATAAAAAATAAATAAGTAAAGAAATAAAAATAAAATCTATAGTTCTAGCAGTTTTGAAATATGCAGCACATTAATTATCTTACTTTTATAACAGCAATATAATTCTAGACACAATCTTGTACGGATCTCTAGGACTTAATCATACCGCATAAGTGGAAGTTTATACCTTTCTTTTTTGTGGTACTAGGGATTGAACTCAGGGGCATTCTACCCCCGAGCTACACCCCCAGTCCTATTATTTTTATTAATTGGTGCATTGTAATCATACATCTTTGTTAGCTACAAGCCGATAAAGGCATATATACACACATTTCTCATTTAACCCCTTCCCCAATTCCCACCCTATTCCCTCGCCCTCCCTCCTTCTCAAGTTCAGTTTAGTATTTTGAAACAGGGTCTCACTAAGTTGCGGAGAGCCTCACTAAGTAGCTGAGACTGGCCTGGAACCCGGAGCCTCCTGGTCTCAGCCTCCCAAGTACTGAGATTACGAGTATGTGCCACCACGCCCAGCTGGAACTTTATACCACTTGAACAGCAACTCCCCCTTTTTTTTCTCCCCCTAGCCACTGGAAACCATCATTCTGTTTTCTTCCTTTATGTTTTTAAGTTACTTATACACCTCATATGAGTTGTATCATGCAATATTTGTCCTTGTGTAAATGCTGTATTTCATTTGGCATAATGTCTTCCAGGTTAATTCATATTGTCACCAATATCTAGATTTACTTCTTTTTAAAAAACTGAATAATATTTCATTGTATGTATCTATGACTTTTTTATCAAGTCATCTGTTTATGGACATTTATGTTGTTTCTGTATTTGGCTATTGTGAATAATACTGCAATGAGCAAGGGAATGCAAGTACCCCTTCAAGATCCTGAATTTCACTCTTTTGGATAAGTTCTCAGTAGTGGAATATGCTGATCGTATAATATTTATATTTTTAATTTTTGAGGGATTCATATACTTCGTTACATAACTGCTGCATTTACATTCCAATTAAGAGTCTTTGAGACCCTCCGCAACTTAGTGAGACCCTGTTTCAAAATAAAGAATAAAAATAGGACTAGGGGTATAGCTCGGAGGTAGAATGCCTCTGAGTTCAATCCCCACTACCGCAAAAAAAAAAAAAAGAGTCTGAGGGTTTCAATTTCTTTACATCCTCAATAATGCTTGTCATCTTCTCTTTCTTTTTTAAAAATAATAGCTACCCTAATAGGCATGAGGTGACATGTTATTGTGGTTTCAATTTTCATTTCCTTGGTTAGTGATGTTGAGCATGTTTTCATTTGCCTTTGAAGAAATACCTGTCTTTTACCCGTTTTCACTTGGGCTTCTTTCTCTATCTCTATCTCTGTCATCTTATGTATTTTGGAAATTAACTCTGCATTAGAGTGTGATTTGCAAATATTTTTCTAATTCTGTATATATTGTCTCTTCACTCTGTTGATTGTTTCCATTACTGTGCAGAAGCATGTTAGTTTGATGTAATTACATATGTCTATTTCTGTTTTTTATTGCAAATGCTTTTGGTATGTCAAAGAAATAATCTCAAGACCAATGTCACAAAGTTTTCCCTCACATAATCTAGTATGAATTTTAGTTTCAGGTCTTATGTCTAACTCTTTATTTCATTTTGAGTTGCTTTTTGTATATGGTGCAAGTGAACAACCCAAGTTTATTTTTCTACATGTAACTATCCAGTTTTTTCCAGCACATTTTATTGAAGAGATATCTTTTTCCCATTCTATATCCTATCACCTTTGTGGAAGATTAATTGAATGTTACTTATGGGCTAGTTTCTTTACTTTCTATATTATTCTATTGATCCTTTATGAGTTTCTTAAATCATAATTTATAATGAAAGCAAAAATCAAAGCACTATTTAGGTTGCTCAAAATATATAGAGGACATTCTTAATACACTGTATTTAATAAGTGGGGTGACAAAGAGGGCATAAATAGAAGTAAAGTTTGTATACTTCATTTGAAGTGCCACAATGTTGGCGCCAGTAGACTGTGATCAGTGACATATGTATTTTTAAAAGGTAAAGTAACTACTAAGAAAACAATATGAAGTGATATATTCAAAACACTAGAAATAAATCCAGAAGGAATTTCAAAAATGTCCAAATATGTACTGGAAGGAAAGAAATTATAATAGGGGAAAGAGAACTGGAACAAACAAAACCAACAAAAACAAATAGCAAATGGTACAATTAAGTCCTAACATATCATTAAATTAATTTAAATGTATCATTTAACAGGAAAAATGGCAGATGGATTAAAAATGGTTACAAGCATTATACAGTCAAACATACATTCAGTTCAAATACAGTAGCTTAGATAGGTTAAAAGTAAAAGATTGGGAAAAGATTCACCATGAAAAAAATAAAAATTGCAGAAGTGTCTATATTAGTATCAGATAAAGTAGATTTTAGAGCCCAAAATTAGAGCAACAAAAAGACATTAAATAATGATAAAATGATCAATACTCCAGGAAGACATACAGATCTAAAATATATAAAAGTTTCCAGTAGTTGAAAAAACTAGAAAATGGACAAAATATATCAGATATTTCACTAAAGAAAACAGACAGATGTGAAAGAAGTCAATAAAAAGATGTTTAACATCATCAGTATTCTTTGGTACTTCCCAGTGCATGTCAGCTAATCCTTGCATTTCATTGGAGTTGTAATCTCTTTCCTTCCTCAGTATGATTTTACCCTAATTATTAGTCTGGCAGCCAAGAGAGAAGATGGGCACACTATTCAGGAGCAGCTGTTGCCTGCAATTTTGGTGTTTTTTGCAACTTCCTATTGAGATATAATTTACTTACAGAACAATCCAGACTTTCTGATATACAATTCTGTGAATTTTTACAAAATCTGTTTCATAAGCACCATCTAATTTAAGATATAGAGAAGTCCTATCACCTTAAAAAATTCTCTCACCCTCCTTATGTCTATTTCTTCACTGTAATCCCAGCTCCTAGCATCCACCAATCTGTTTTCTGCTATAGGTTTGCTCTTTTGAAAATGTCATATAAATGAAAGTATGAAGTATGTAGCCTTTGTAGTCTGGCATTTTTCACTTTGCATAATCTATTTGAAATTCACTCAAGTTGTAGGGTGTAACAATAGTTCTTTCCTTTTGATTACTGGTTAGTATTCTATTGGATGGATATATTACATTTTGTTTAACAGTGGATTTTATTTTTAGTTTAGTGATTATGAATAAAGTCACTATAAAATCAGTTTTCATATTTTTGGGTGAACATAAGTTTACATTCCTCTTGAGTAAATACCTAGGATTTGGATTGCTGGGTCATGTTATAAGTGTGTGTTAAACATTTAAAGAAACTTCTGGCATTTTCCAGTGTTTGTTTTTTAAAATAACTTTATGGGTGCATTACAATTACACATCAAAGTAAGTTTCAAAGTTATACATTTATATTTGCACACATCACTTGGTGTATTTCCTTCTGGATCCCATCCTGCTTCCCCCTTCCTCTCTCCCTCTCTGTACATGTGAGATTGGTAGTGATACATTCATATATAAACATAACATTATTTGATCTTTTTCCTTCCTCAAATCTCCTTTCTCTCTCCATTTCTCACCATTATCCCCTTCCACTATTTACTGGTCCCTCTTTTCTTTTTTCTGAAGTCCCTTTTCTCTTTTCTTTTTAGCTTCTATATGAGAGAAAACATATGACCCTTGACTTTCTTAGAATGGCTGATCTCACATAGCTTAATATTCTTTAGTTTCATCCACTTTCCTGAAAATGATACAGTTTTGTTCTTTTTTATGACTGAGTAAAACTGCGTTGTGTTTATATATCACATTTTCTTTACTTATTCATCTGTTGACAGATACTTAGATTGGTTTCATAATTTGGCTATTATGAATTGTGCTGCTATAAGCATGGATATGCAAATATTGATGTAGTACTCTAATGGTTTTGGAAAGTTACTGAGGAGTGGTACAGGTGGGTCAGTCACATGGTGGTTCCTAGTCTTTTGAGAAACCTTCATGCTGATCTCCTTAGTGGTTGTACTAATTTGCAATCCCACCAGCAATGTATAAGAGTTCCTAAATGCCAACATGTTTGCCAGTATTTATTACTGTTTGTATTCTTGATGATTTCCATTCTAACTGGAGTTAGATGGTCTTTTAGTCAACATTCTCACTGTTGTTACCAAAAATACCTGATACCCACAACTTAGAAAGGAAGATTTGTTTGTTCACAGTTCTGGAGATTTCAGAGTTTTCAGTCCATTTTAGGCAAGATCACATCTGCAGAGCTCAGGGCATGGTGGCCAGAAGTAGAGAGAGAATAAGGGAAGTAGATTAAGGACATATAAGTATAGTCCCCAAGGCTACACCCCTAGTGGCCTACCTCCTCCAACTACACTCATCTTACCTACTTTACCACTTAATAAATCCATTGATCCATGAATGGATATATCCACTTATGAGATTAAACCCTTGTGATTTATTTTACCTCTGAACATATTCGCATTCTCAATACATGGGCTTTTCCAGGAGACATCCTATATCCAAACTGTAAGCACATGGAATCTCAGTGTAATTTTGAATTGTATTTCCCTGACTGCTAATGATGTTGAACATTTTTTCATATATTTACTGCCCATTTGTATTTATTCTTTTGAGAAGTGTCGATTCAGTTTAATTGCCCATTTTGATTAGGTTATTTGATTTTTCTGTTAAGTTTTTTGAGTTCTTTATATATTCTAGACATTAGTCCTCTATCATATGAGTAACTGGGATATATTTTCTCCCATTCGGTAGACACTTTCTTCAGACTTTTGTTATCTTTACTGCACAAAAGCTTTTTAATTTGATACCATCCCATTTATTAATTCTCAGTTTTACATACTGAATTTTGGGGGTCTCTATGAGTATCTATATTTTGGAGAGTTGGCCCTATGTTTTCTTTTAGTAATTGTAAAGTTTCTGGTCTAGTTTCTTGATCTTTAATCCATCTTCAGTTGACTTTTGTGTAAGGTGAGTGATGGGGGTCTAATTAAGCACTCCACCAACAATGATATTTCTAGTTACTCTAAATCCTTGCCAGCACTTGGACTTGGTAGTGTTTAAAAAAAAAATTATTGAGATTTTCGGTAAGATGGCGACTGAGGGAAGTAGCACATCTCAGTTGCGCTGACACTCAAAACTGAATTGCCATGAAGACAGCGTCTTCACAAGAGAAAAAAAAGTTGCAAGGTGGCAGAAACAAAGCCAGAAAATAGAACAGAGGACAGCAGAATGCCCGGCGTGCCTCCCCTGTGGAACCGCTGCGGCCACAGGGAGTCAGTGGTGCCATCTTTCCTAACCGCGATGAGACTGCCAGCACTGGAGCTTCCAGAGACCCCAGGAAAGAAGCCAAGATGCCCACAGAAAAGCTGTGAAAAAACAACAAAAAAACGAAAGTTGAAAAGCGGTAGTGCTAGTGACTGAAAGTACCTCATGTGACCGTAACAAGCAGATCTGGAGTGGTGTCCCAGGGGCCAGCAAAGCTTAGCAAGCCAGGCTATAAATTTGGAACATGGCAGTTGCCAGCTTTGCTGAGCCTAAGCCCACAGGTCACAGAGGCCATAGGTCAACACTCTGCAGTATTATAGGCTCACAATCAGCAGAGCTGCAGTCTCTGGGGTGCATTAAGTCCCAACCAGCATGCTGCAGGCTCTGAATAGAACATCATAGTCTTGGGCCCTGTGGAGTTTGGGCCAAGATAACACAATGACCTGCAGCCAATCAGAGACTCCTGTTCGCTTGCACTAAGAACTATAGGTACTTAAAGAGGCTCTGGTGGACAAACCCAAAACTTTGATTATCTGAGTCAGATTGGCAGAGGTGAATATATACTCCCAGCATAGACCTTATTATAAAGAGATAACAAATAAACACAGGGCTCACAAAGAGCAAGAAGATGCCAAGACAACAGAAACACAAACCCAAGAACTCTGAAAATATGAGAACAAGGAATAATGAGGAAATAATAAAATCCCACAACTCAACAACAGTGGAGATCACCAATACTAATGTGCAAGAAATGCAAGGAGAATTCCAAATTTTGATGTTCAATATGTTGAAAGGCCTCAAAGAAAGTGTATAGGAAATGAAGAAGGAAATTGAGGCTTTAAGAAAGAACCAAAAAAAGGGTTTGAATTAAATGAAGAAGTCAATAAATGAATAGAAGAGAGCAATAGAAACCAATTCTGGAAGGCTAGACCACATGGAAAACAGGGTATCACTCTTGGAAGACCGTTCATTCACAACTGAAAGTACACTCAACGGTATACAGAAGACATTACAACAACAGAACCTACACATCCAACAAATATGAGACAATACAAAACGTCCAAAGTCATGGATAATAGGCACTAAAGAATAATTTTAGAAAATTTTCCAAACATAGAAAAAGACTTGGACATCCACGTGTACGAGACATATAGCACCATTAAGACAAGATCAAAGAAGGACCTCCCCATGCCACGTAATAATCAAAATGACTAACATAGAGGCCAAGGAAAGAATCTTAAATGCAGCGAGAACAAGGAAAAGGTGACATTCAGGGGCAAAACAAAAATTATTCCAGACTTCACAACCCAAGTCCTGAATGCCAGGAGGGACTGGTATGAAGTACTCCAGACCTTGGAAGAAAACAGTTTCCAACCAAGACTGATATACCCAGCAAAGATATCATCCAAAACTAATGGAAAAATGAATATAGAATATAGAACACAAAATGACAGGAAACAAAAATCATATTTCAATAATAACACTGAACGTTAAAGGTCTTAATTCTCCAATTAAAAGACATAGACTGGCAATGTGGATTAAAGAACATAATCTAACTATATGCTGGTTGCAAGAAACTCACCTTACAGCCAAAGATATCCATATACAAAAGGTGAAAGGATGGAAAAAGATATACCATGCAAATGGAGACCGAAAAAAGGCAGGGGTAGCAACACTCACATCCAACAAAACAGACTTTAAGCTAAAACACATCAGAAGAGACAAAGCGGGGCACTTCTTATTAATAAAAGGAACAATCCAGCAAGAAGATGTAATGATAGTAAACATTTATTCCCCAAATGTGGGTGTGCCCACATTTTTTAAACAAACTCTTTGGGAAATTAGGTCTCAAATAGACCCAAATACAATAATATTGGGAGGTTTCAACACATCATTCATGCCACTAGATCGATCTTCCAGATAAAAGATGAGTAAAGACTTTTCAGACCTAAAGAACACCATAAACCAAATGGACCTAATAAACATATACAGAATATTTCAACCAACAACAGCTGAATACACATTCTTCTGAGCTGCCTATGGAATATTATCCAAAATAGACCATGTCCTGGGCCACAAAGAAAGCAACAGCAAAGTCAAAAGTTGTAATATAATTTCATGTATCTTTTCAGATCACAACAGAATGAAAGTAAAAATCAACAACAGGAAGACCAAAAGAAATTATATAAATACATGGAGACTGAATGAAGCACTCTTGAATGAGGAATGGATCAGAAGATAAATAAATGGAGAAATAAAAAATTCCTGGAATTAAATGAAAATAGAGACACGACATACCAACATCTATGGGACACTTTTTTTTAAATGTAAATAGTTTTTATTTATTTTTTATTCGTGCATTGTAAGCATACATCTTTGTTAGGTACAAATTGATAACGACATATGTGCCCACATTTCTCATTTGACCCCTTCCACAATTTCCCACCCCACTCCCTCGCCCTCCCTCCCTCTCAAGTTCAGTTTAGTGAGTAACCTTGATATACATTAGGGTGTCCCTCTGCCCGTGCATCCCCTTCGGTTAAATCAACTTCTTTGCTTATCGAGGGTCTCTTCTTTTCCATCTGGAGACCCTCTTATGCCCCATCTTCTCCCTAGCATCCACATATTAGGGAGAATGCTTCTTTACTCTTTGTGACTGGCTAATCTCACTTAACATAATGTTTTCCAGTTCCATCCATTTCCCTGCAAATAACATGATTTTGTTCTTCTTTATAGCTGAGTAAAATTCCATTGTGTACATATCCCATAGTTTTGTAATCCATTCATCTGTTGATGGACATCTTGGCTGCTTCTAGTTTGGCTATTGTGAATTGTGCAGCTATAAACATAGATACACATGCGTTGGTCTGATAGTTTGGTTTCCATTCTTTTGGGTAGATACCCAGAAATAGTATTGCTGGATCATATGGTAGGTTCATTCCCATTCATCTGAGGATCCTCCATACTGTTTTCCAAAGTGGTTGCAACCAACAATGTATTAGAGTTCCCACTTCTCCACATCATCGCCAGGAGTTGTTGTTGTTCGTGTTTTTTATGATTGCCATTCTGATTGGAGTTAGGTAAAATCTCAAGGTACTTTTGATTTGCATCTCTCTGATTGCTAATGATTTGGAACATTTCTTCATACATTTATTGACCATTTGTATTTCTTCTTTTGTGAAGTGTCTATTTAGATCCTTTTCCCATTTTTTGATTGGGTTATTTGCTTTCTTGGCTGTGATTTTCTTGAGTTCTTTGTATATCCTAGATATTAGACCTCTATCTGTAGAGTAACTGGCAAAATTCTTCTCCCACTCTGTAGGCTCTCTGTTGAGGTTCTTGATAGTTTCCTTTGCTGCACAGAATCTCTTCAGTTTAATGCAACCCCATGTATTGATCTTCCTTTGAGTTGCTTGTGCTTTCGAGGTCTTGTTGAGAAAGTTTTTACCTGTGCCTATGTGTTCAAGTGTTGGTCCTATGCCCTCTTTAAGTAGCTTCAAGGTCTCTGGCCTAACTTCCAGAGCTTTGATCCACCTTGAGTTGACTCTTGTGCAGGGTGAGAAAGTGGAGTTTATTTCCATTTTTCTGCATATAGTTAACCAGTTTTGCCAACACCATTTGTTAAAGAGGCTATCTTTTTTCCAGTGTATATTTTTCGCTCCTTTGTCAAAAATCAGTTGACTGTAAGCCTGTGGGTCTGTTCCTGAGTCTTTTATTTTGCTCCATTGGTCTATATGTCTGTTTTTGTGCCAATACCATGCTGTTTTTATTACTGTGGCTTTGTAGTAGAGTTTGAAGTCAGGTATTGTGATACCTCCTGCATGGTTCTTGTTGCTAAGAACTACTTTGGCTATCCTGGGCTTTTTCTTTTTCCAGATGAATTTAAGGACTGATTTTTCTATGTCTGTGAGGAGTGACCTTGGTAATTTCATGGGTATTGCATTGAATCTGTAGATCAGTTTTGGGAGGATGGCCATTTTGATGATATTTATTCTGCCTATCCAAAAGCATGGTAGATCTTTCCATCTTCCAAGGTCTTCATCGATTTCTTTCTTCAACTTTTTATAGTTTTCCTTATAGAGGTCTTTTAGCTCCATGGTTAGGTTTATCCCTACTATGGGACACTTTGAAGGCAGTGTTAAGAGGAAAATTTATAGCACTGAGTGCCTACATAAGAAAAACATAAAGTCACCAAATAAACTAGTGACACACCTCAAGGACCTAGAACAACAGGAACAGTTCAATCCCAAAGCCATCAAAAGGCAGAAAACAATTAATATCAGAGCAGAAATAAATGAAATAGAGAATGAAAAACAATACATAGTATCAACAAATCAAAAAACTCGTTCTTTGAAAAGATTAACAAGATTGACAAACTCCTAAACAGTCTAACCAAAAGAGAGAACCAAAATTATTGAAATCAGAAATGAAAAAGGAGACATCACCACAGACAGTTGAAAAATTCAGAGGATCATGAAAAACTATTTTGAAAATTTATATTCCAATAAATTGGAAAACATGGAAGAAATTGACAGATTTCTAAACATACAATCTACCAAAATTGAACCAAGAAAATATAGAAAACCGAAACTGAATAATAGCAAGCAGAGAAATAGAAACTGCAATAAAATTCTGCCATCAAAGAAGAGCCCAGGTCCAGATGAGTTTTCAGCTGAATTTTACAAAACCTTTTCAGAAGAACTAGTTACAATACTTCACAAGTTATTCTGTGAAATCAAAAGAGATGGAATTCTTCTAAACGCCTTCTATGAGACCGATAGCAAATTAATACCAAAACCAAATAAAGATACCTCAAGAAAAGAAAGTTACAGGCCAAGATCCTTGATAAACATAGATGAAAAAATTCTCAACAAAATACTAGCCATGCACATTCAAAATCACATCATGAAAATTGTACACCATGACCAAATTGGTTTGATCCCAGAAAAGTAAGGCTGGTTCAACATAGGCAAATCAATACATGCTATTCACCACATAAATAGAACTAAGAACAAAAATCACATTATCATCTCAATAGATGCTGAAAAAACATTTGACAAAGCCCAACACCCATTCATGCTAAAAAGATTGTAGAAAATTGGAATAGAAGGAACATACCTCAACATCATTATGGCAATATATAATAAACCCAAAGCCAACATCATATTTAATGGGGAAAAGCTATGGGAATTCCCTTTAAAATCAGAAACAATAAGCCGGGCGTAGTGGCGCATGCTTGTAATCCCAGCATTTGGGAGGCTGAGACCAGAGGATCCAGGTTCGTGGCCAGCCTCAGCTACGTAGTGAGGCACTCCGCAACTTACTGAGACCCTGTTTCAAAATAAAGAATAAAAAAGTAGAGCTGGGGGTGTAGCTCGGAGGTAGAATGCCCCTGAGTTCAATCCCCAGTACCACAAAAATAAATAAATAAATTTAAAAAAATAAATCAGAAACAAGACATAGATGCCCACTATCACCACCCCTTTTCAATATGGCCCTCAAGATTCTTGCCAGACCAATAAGACAAGAGAAGTAATTCAAATAGGAAAAGAATAATTAAAATTATCTTTATTTGCAGATGACATGATCTTGTATCTAGAAGACAAAAAAACAAAAAAGCAAAAAAACAATCAACAAACAACTCAACTGAAAGACTACTAGAGCTGATTAACAAATAAATTCAGCAAAGTAGGGGATACAAAATCAACCTAAAAAATCAGTAGCTTTTCTTTTCTATATGCCAACTATGAATCCACAGAGAAAGAAATACAGAAAACAATTCCATTTACAATAACCTCAAAACTAATAAAATACCCAGGAATAAACCTAAACAAAGAAGTAAAAGACCCATACAATGAAACTCTAAAGAAACAAATTGAAGAAGATCTTGGACGATGGAAAGATCTCCCTTGTTCTTGGATATGCAGAATAAATGTCATCAAAATGGCCATTTTACCAAAAGTGATCTACAGAACCAATGCAATACCTATCAAAATACCAATGTCATTCTTCATAGACCTAGAAAAATCAATCATAAACTTCATATTGAGAAAAGACTAAGAATTGCCAAAGTAATTCTCAGCAATAAGAACCATGCGGGAGGTATCACAATTCCTGACTTCAAATTATACTATAGAGCTATAGTAATTAAAATAGCATGGTATTTGCACAAAAACAGGCACATAGACCATTGAATAGATACTTCACAAAACGAAGAGATACAAATGGCCAATAGATACATGAAAAAGATGTTCAACATCATTAGCAATTAGGGAGATACAAATCAAAACTAGTGAGATTTCATCTAGCCCTCTCCTACACTGTTGGTGGGATTGCAAACTAGTTCAACTGCTATGGAGATTAGTGTGGAGATTCCTTAGAAAACTGGAAATGGATCCACCATATGATCCAGCTATACCACTCCTGGGTATTTTTCCAAAGATGCTGAAATCAGAGAACTACAATAATATATGCATACCCATGTTCAAAGCATCACAATTCACAATAGCCAAATTATGGAACCAACCCAGGTGTCCATCAACAGATGAATGGATCACAAAACTATGGGAAATACACACAGTGGAATTCTACACAGCGATAAAGGATAATAATAATGTCATTTGCAAGAAAATGGAAGGACTGGAGAACATTATGTTAAGTGAAATTACCCAGACACAGAGAGTAAAGGGACATATGTTTTCTTTAATATGCACAAGGTAGGGAGTAACTGGGATATCAGAGGGACTCCAGGTAACAGAGGAGAAACCTCAGTGGAGCCAAGGAAGTGGTCTCAGCGAAGGGGAGGGGGAAGACTGATGTTCATTGTTGGAAACACTTTGTGTACACATGTGAAAATCCCAATGTCAATATCAGTCCTCTGGAAGGGGTGGAGATGGTGAGGTGGGGGGGGGCACCAAGTGCTGTGTGCATGTATGTCAATGTCAACATGATATACACTATGATATGAGATCATAATGAACCAATAAAAGCACATTAAAATAAATAAATAATATGTAGAATTAAAAAATTATTGTAACAGGGGTTTAATGATATATCATTGTGACTTAACTTTTTCATGTTAATTGTAACCTTTAGAGTTTACTGTGTGCCAGGCACAGACTCAGCATTTTACACATTATTTCATATAGTCTTTGTGAAATAAAAAATGAAATAGACAAGGAAACGATTTTATTAGGGCCATTGCAATACGAAGAGTATTCATTAATGAGGACCATCTCAAAGAGAAGAAAGGAGGCTTTTGTTTTTTAAAACAAGATAATCCAAGGATTTAGTCATTGGGGAAGGGTAGAGAAGGCTTTATCTTGGAATAAAAAAACAAAAAACAGTGGAGGCCTTTTTTGGTTAAGTTGGCTCTTTTTCAGAACATGAAAGATTTGTTCCTCTGTGAAGAGATGACTCGATTAAATTACATTATCATTTCTCACATCAACTGTATAAAGTATATGCTGTTATTTTATCTATGTTACTGATGAGGAAACATGTTCAGCAAAGTTAAGTAGCTTTCCAAAGTTACTTAGCTAATGAATGGCTGAGCCTGTACTAGAAAAAAGTACTTTTCAAAAGCAGAGTCTGTCTGTATCTATGTAGTTTAATGTGTTCAAGAATGTCAGGCAATACTGATATGCAAATTTGCAAATAGTCAATATTATTTATATAACAGGATATTTTAGACCTTCCTCTTAAGTATATTGACTTTTAAATTTTTCTATTACAACAAAAATACTCAGTTATAAGAAAAACTGGTAAAATAATTATAACATGACAAAATATTCTTAGTTCTTAGTTCATGACAGATACTGGTCTCTAGTTTCATTTAATGTCTTTCTGGTATCAAATTGATGCTAGCTTGATAGAATGGGTTCAGAATTATACTCTTGTCTTCAATTATGAAGAAGTCTGTGTAGATTTTGGTAATATTTGGTTAAGATGTAACAAATATTTACATCTTTGATAGAATTCACCAGTGAAGCCATCTGGGCCTGTGGTTTTGTTTTGCATTCCCAAATGACTAATAATTTTGAACATCTTTTCATTTGCTTATTTACCATCCTTCTATCTTTTTTAATGAAGTGTGTCCAAATATTTTGCTTGTTCTGTGCAACACTGTTTGTTTTTATATTGGTGATTTTTTTGAAAGTGCTTTGTATATTATGGAAACTGGTCTCATGCTGCTGTCTTAAAAAAAAAGCCTACTTTTGAGTGAGATTTGAAAGATGGGCAACTGTAAGCTTCAAGTACTCCCCCACCACAAAACACTCCAAACAATGAATAAATAACTACATTTGATCAAAATAACTGAAAGAAAGTGCTGGATAACAGCAAATCAATTAAAATCTTGTAGATCATAGAAATCCAGGATGGCCACATGAAGAAGAGAAGGAAATACCTTGAGTCAGCCACCCTAATCTCCCCAGTTGGTATCATCTTGGAATCAGGAGGGAAAACTCGGAGAAATTTATCCTTGTTTGGAAAAGATAAATAAGAGGACTCCAGAATCCCTCATCACCACCTTGGGTACCTTCAGTCTTTATTGCTAGAGATTCATGGAGTCCTCTCGGGGTCTGAGTTTATCTCAGGGAGCTCCCCAGAGTCTAGATGCTGAGCTCTCTGTAGAGAAAGAGACTTCACTGATGTTGCACTCCATGACACTCCATTGTGGTCCATGCTACTATTGCTCTACACCACCCTAGAATTGGAGCCACTGCTAGAGTATGTCTTGATTTGGAGTTAAGGTGCCATTGAATCCCTCTGTCCTTGACACTCAGCTGCCACTATACCATGTACATTCAATAGCATGTTATCCATGAGCAGAGCTCCTACTATGCCCTATCCCCTAAGGCCAAATTTCCACAAAGCTATTTTACTTCCCCCATCCCATTTGCTGATACACTCTTCACTGAGGGCTAAGCTAAAGTGGTACCCCACCCCTGGAGAACTACTGCCTTAAATTACTAGAACAGTATTGACATCAGCACCTTCACCCACTAATTATTTCACACATCTGGCACATCAGAGCAATTGTCAGAGATAAGCCAGCACTCTTCCCCTGAAGGCTGCAACCCTTTAGCTCACCAGAGCTGTCTCATCATCACAGCTGATGTGGCACCCCACCATTAGGAATCAGAGACTTCCCTGACCCATGTAGTTGTGCATCTTGGGGCTGAGAAGATGCAATGCCTCATGTCCCAGGAAATAAGAGACATAGCTGAGCTTTGCCATCATACCCTCTAGGGTAAGTAGCTACATCATCCCACCTGCTAGGGACTGAACTAGTTAGTGCCTTGTAGTCCAAGCTACTGAGGTACTTCACTTCCTCTGGGGTATAGAGTCATCACTGCATTGTATTCTGCCCCTTAGGGCATAAGACATAGAAGTGTCTTGTCAATCCTCAGTCTTTGCTGCTGATACACCTGGACTCACAGAGCCTGAGTTACTGCTGCATCCCCCTATCCCACAGTTTAGTGTTAATCACAGTATAGTACCTAATACCTCAGAGTCTAAGCTGCCACTATACCCTATTGGTTCTTGCTCCCAATTTGTACCTATGCCTTGCTTCCCAGGGTCTGAGCCTCTGGAGTACCTGGTTTTTTTTCCCAGGACCCATGCCATTGATATACTCTGCACCCTGTGGTCAGAGTCCCAGCTACATTCCAGCCGCCTCGGCCCAATCTGCCAGGATGTTTCTCAGAGCAACAGAAATGGATTTAGCACAAGAAATGCATCTTATTCATGCCTTGAAGTGTAAACCTATGTCTCAAGTGTCAGGTGCTACAGTAGTTTTACAAGACACTGAGCCCAGGGACCTGGCTCCATAGCTGCTCTGCACACCTGTGCCCTGGGTCTCAGTGCCAGCGTAGTTGCCTATGATTTCTCAAAACAAACTCCAAGACAGATACCCTCAGCCAAGACTCTCCACTGTGAGGATGGCAAAAGCAGGAGGATCACTAAGGCCTTGCCTTACTTGTCTATGCAGCCACTCACAATGCTACAAATTATCTGCCTAGAACACTAAGGTACCACACATATAACTGATCATGGCAACTGAAGAATCTTCACATACTGCTGAACTGACACAGAACCACCAGATCCACCATATCCTTTTCAACCAGCACATGCAGGCCCAACTACAAGTGAAGCTCACTTGCAAAAGCAACTCTGTAAAGTATGGAAGATGTTACTACACCACCATATTCACAAGCATGAATGCAAAGACACACACAAAAACATGAAAAAGTAAGAAAATATGACACCTTCAAAGGAGAAAAATCATTCTTCGGTAACTGACTCCAATGAAATTGAAATTAACAAATTGCCTGAAAAGGAATTCAAAATAAGATATATAAGGAAACTCAGAATTTAACAAAACCAGGGAATCTATTCATGATATGAATGAGAAATTCAAGAAAGAGAGATATAAAAAACAAGGAAATATGAATCTTGGAAACTAAAAATTCAGTCAGTTAAATGAAACTGTAATTGAGAACTACAACAGCAGACTAAAAAGTCTGTGAACTTGAAGATAGTTCTTTTGAAATGACTTGGTCAGAAGGAACAAAGATAAAAGAATGAAAATGAATGAAGGAAGCCTATGGGATTTATGGGACACTATTAAGAATATAGATATTAAGCTGGGCATGGTAGCATACTCCTTTAATCCTAGTACTTGGAAGGCTGAGACAGGAAGATCACAGGTTCAAGGCCAGCCTCAGCAATTTAGCAGGGCCATATTTCAAAATAAAAGGGTTGAGGTATAATCAGAGGTAGAATGCTTCTGGATTCAATCCCCAGTGCCATAAAAAGTATATTAAGACTATGGGAGAGCCAGGCATGGTGGTGCACACTTGTAATCCCAGTACTTGGGAGGCTGAGACTGGAGGATCCGGGTTCGTGGCCAGCCTTGGCTACCTAGTGAGGCACTCCGCAACTTAGTGAGACCTTGTTTCAAAATAAAAGAATAAAAAAATAGGGCTGGGGTGTAGGTCAGAGGTAGAATGCCCCTGGGTTCAATCTCCAGTACCATAAAAAAAATGAGAGTTTCCAGATGAAAACAGACAGAGAAGGAGACAAAAAGCTTATTTAATCAAATATTTGGTGAAATTTTTCCTGTATGGATGAAGATATTCTATTCAAATGGTAAGCAAAAGAGAGCAATGGTAGCTGGGTGTGGTGGCACACACCTGTAATCCCAGTACTTGGTGGGTTGAGATAGGAGGATTGCAGGTTCAAGGACCATCTCAGCTATATAGTGAGACTCTGTTTCAAACTAAAAAATAAAAAAGGGCTAGGAGTGTGTCTTGGAGGTAGAATACCCTTGTGTTACACTCTGAGTACCACGAAATTAATTTTTTAAAAGTGAGCAATGGTGGCTATACTTATATCTGATAAAATAGATTTTGAACTAAAAACTGTCACAAGAGATAAAGACATCATTTAATAATAAAGTATTGAACTCATCACAAGGACCACACAATTATAAATATATGTGCAGCTAACATTGGAACAACTAAATACATAAAGCAAATATTAATGGACATCTAAGGAGAAATAGACAATGCAATAGTGGTAGGAGACTTCAGTATCCCAGTTTTAACATGGATAGATCAACTAGACAGAAAATTAAGGAGAAAATACTGAATATGAATTGTACTTTTGTCAAATGAACCTAATAGACAGCAGTGAAATATATATTTTTTCCAGCACACAGAAAACATTCTCTATCATAGAGTATATTTTAGGGCACCAACAAACTTATAAAGATTGAAATTATATCTGGTATTTCAGGTCACAATGGTATGAAAGTAGAAATCAATAGCAGTGTGAATCTTGGAAAATGCACGAGTATGTGGAAATTAAAAACATACTCATGAACAAACAAGGGTCAAAGAAGAAATCAAGTGGGAAATGAAAATGTATCCTAAAACAGCTAGTGGAAAAATAACATCCCCAAAACTCTATGGGATGCTGAAAAAGCAATTCTAAGAAGTTTACAGCAATAAATGCCTGCATTAAAAATGAAGAAAGATTGGGGCTGGGTATATAAATCATAGGCAGAATGTTTGCTTAGTGTGTGTAAGGCCCTGGGTTCAATCCTCAGCACTACAAATAAAAATAAATAAATAAACCCAAATCAGCAGAAGGAAGGGAATAATATAAATTGAAACAGAAATAACTACAAATAGAGAACAGAAAAATCAAGAGTTAATGAAACTGGTTTATTTTTGATAGTGGTACAAATATTTATTTATTTACTTACCTATTGGTGCATTTTAAGTATACATCTTGATGAGGTTCAAGGTGGTAGAGGCATATATGCACACATCACTCATTTAGCCCTTCCCCAATTCCCACTCCATTCTCTCCCCCCTCCTTCCTGTGCTCAGCCATAGTGATTGACTTTGACAAGTTTGTGTATGACCATTGAGGTATTTCCCTCTTCCCCCTTCCCATCTCTCTCAGTTAGGTCACCTTCTTCACTCATCTAAATTTTCTCCTTAGTCTGGAGTCCCTCCTCTGCTATGTCCCATTTTCTCCCCAGCTTCCATATATTAGGGAGAACATCTGGCTTTCCAATTTTTGTGACTGACTAATCTCACTTAGCATAATGATCTCCAATTCCATTCATTTCCCTGCAAATGTTCTTCTTAATGCTGAGTAAAATTCCATTGTGTACGTATCCCATAGTTTTGTAATTCATTCATCTGTTAATGGACATCTTGGCAGGCTCCATAGTTTGACAATTGTGAATTGTGCAGCCAGAAACATAGATACACATGTATTAGTCTGGTAATTTGGTTTCCATTCTTTTGGGTAGATACTCAGAAGTGGTATTGCTGGGCCATATGGTAGGTTTATTTCCATTCTTCTAAGGATCCTCCACACTGTTTTCCAAAGTGGTTGCACTAATTTGTAAATGTATTAGAGTTCCTACTTCTCCACATCCTTGCCAGCATTTGTTGTTTGTGTTTCTAATGATTGCCATTCTAATGGGGGTTAGTTTTGATTTGCATCTCTATGATTGCTAATGATGTTGAATGTTTTTCATATATTTATTGGCCATTTGAATTTCTTCTTTCCTGACATGTCTGTTTAGCTCACTTGCCCATTTTTTATTGGGTTATTTGTTTCTTTGGTGGTGAGTTTCTTGAGTTCTCTGTATATTCTAGATATTAGTCCTCTATCAGAGAAGTAACTGGCAAAAATCTCTCATTCTGTTGGCTCTCTCTTTGAGGTTCTTGATAGTTTTCTTTGCTGCACAGAAGCTTTTCAGTTTAATGCAATCCCATGTGTTGATCTTCCTTTGAATTGCTTGTGCCTTTGGGGTCTTGTTGAGGAAGTTTTTACCTGTGCCTATGTGTTGAAGTGTTGGAACCATGCCCTCTTCAAGTTTATTTTTTTTTAAAAAAAAGAATTATACTTGACAAACCCTTACCTAGTCTAAGAGAAAGAAAAATAGATAATAAATGAAAGTGGAGAAATTACAATAGACACTTCAGAAATAAGGATCATAAAGGATCATTTGGAACAGTTAAGTGCCAACAAATTTAGTAACCTAGAAGAAATGGATAAATTCCTAGACAAATGCAGCTTACCAAGATAGAGCCAAGGAGAAACAGAAAGCTTTAATAGACCAGTAAGAGGTAAACAGATTGAAGAAGTAACCCAAAACCTCCAACAAAGAAAAGTCCAGGGCCAAATAGTTTCACAGTAGAAGTCTACCAAACATTTAATGAAAAATAAATACCAGTGCTATCTGGGCATGGTGGAGCACGCTTGTAATCCCAGCATTTGGGAGGCTGGGACCGGAGGATCCAGGTTCGCGGCCAGCCTCAGCTATCTAGTGAGGACCTCCACAACTAAGGGAGACCTGTTTCAGAATAAAGAATAAAAAATAGGACTAGGGGTGTAGCTCGGAGGTAGAATGCCCCGAGTTCCATCCTTAGTACCGCAAAAACAAAAACAAAAGCAAAACAAAACCAAAAAACAGTGCTTATTAAAGTCTTCTAAAAAATAGAGCCAGAGGCAATACTTGTAAATAAGTTTTGATGCCAAGATCACCTTGATAACTTCGCCAGACATAGACATTAGAATAAAAGTATAAGCTAATTTCTCTGATGAATGTTGATTATAGAGTACTATTGGAAATTGTAGTTAGATAATAGAATAATATTCAGTCCTAAAAAATGAATGTGATCTTTGTCATTTGCTGCAACATGAATGAACCTATGGATGAATACATTATGCTAGGTGAAATAAGCCATATGTAGAAAGAAAAATATTGCCTGATTTCACTTATATATCAAAGATAAAAAGCAAAATCAAATACACAGAGATAAAGAGCAAAACAGTGGTTAGCAGAGGTGAAGGATTGGAGGAAATGGGGAGATACAGGTCAGAACATACAAAGAAGCAGATATATAGGATGAACAAGCTTAGATCCCTGTCTACATCAGGAGGAGTATAATTAATAATATTTTATTCTGGATTTTGCTAAATAAGTAGATTTTAGCTGCTTTTCCACAAAGCAAAACAAACAAACAAAAAGCCCAAGGGTAACTATGTAAGATGGTGGATAAATTAATTTGCTTCTGTATAACTATCCCAAAAAATAATGATACCTATATCTCGTAAAATAACCTTTTCACTACCTATACACCACAGAATAACCTTTTACTACCTATATCCCATAAAATAATGTTATATATCATAAGTTCATGCAGTAAAATTATTTTGTTAAAGGCTGTTCACAAGGTTGGCTAGTTAATCTCATAAGAATGATTCACTATGTCTAAGCAATATGCGCACAATTGTTTATGCAAATAATATAGTTTATGCTAAACATCTATTTTCCTTCTGGAAGTCTGGAATTTAATATATACTACACAGAAGAGGCTATATGGCCAGCTCCTCACCCCGAACCATAACAAAAACCTAGAAAAAATGGGCATTTTGACTCTAATGAGCTAAACTGGTAAACAATTTTTACATGTGTTTTAATAGCTTGTAAATGGAGTGATTAAGTGTGACTCCACTGGAAGAGAACTCAGGGAAGCTTGCACCTGGTTTCCTCTGGCCTTTTCCCATGCTTACTCCCTTGGCTGATTTTACATTGTATCTTTTTGTTGTTATATATCAATGGTGTGAATATGACTATTTGCTGAGTCCTGTGAGTCCTTCTAGTGAATCATCCAACCTGAGTGGATGGTTTGAGGGACTGCCAACACACTGGTTCATCAAATATGTGTTTTCAAAGTATTTCCTCTAGTCTTTTGTTCGTTTTATTTAATTTTACAGTGTCTTCTAAAAGGCAAAAGTTTTAAATTTGATAGATTCCAATTTATCAGTATTTTAAATTCATGGTTGATGCTTTTGATGTCATATTTAGGAAATCTTTGCCTTACCCAAGGTCATTTAGATTTTTCTACCATGTTTTCTTTTAGGTATTTAGAGTTTTGGGTTTTATATTTAGGTATGATTCATTTTGAATTAATCTCTGCCTGTGATACAAGATTATGAGTCAAGGTTCGTTTTTTGTTTTTTTTGTTGTTGTTGTTGTTTTTGTTTTTCGCATGGGGCTGTCCAATTTTCCAGCACTCTTTGTTAAAATGAATGCCCTTGAGAAAAATGGCAGAGTAGAGGCATTCAGGGCATACCTGCTGCTCCCCATAATTGAATCAAATCAACAGGCTAGTGGCAACATGATGAGGTGGGGAGGCATAAGAAAGCACTGGAGTGCAACTTGTGAGTCACTGACCTGGTAAAACTCAAAAATATTGGTTTTTAGAGTTCTAAGAGAATTAATAAAAGAGACTGTGCCAGTACCAGGTGTGCAGCAGCAGTGTGGGGTCAGGGGCCTGGGAATTTTTGATAGACTGGGAGATTTTGCAGTGATCTAAAAAATGCAGATTCCATTATCATGTAAGATGCATTCTTTTTTTTTTTTTTTTTTGCAGTGCTGGTAGTGGGAATTGAACTCAGGGGCGTTCTACCTTCGAGCTACAGCCCTATTTTTTAGTCTTTATTTTGAAACAGGGTCTCACTGAGTTGCGGAGGGTCTCACTAAGTTGCAGAGGGCCTCACTACGTAGCTGAGGCTGGCCGCGAACCTGGATCCTCCAGTCTCAGCCTCCCAAATGCTGGGATTACAAGCGTGCGCCTCCACGCCCAGCGTAAGATACATTCTGAGTAGGAAAAAAGACAGATTATGCATAAGGAACCTACCCAATAGAAGAGATTCTAAGATAGAGACACATCTTAAAAAGGACTCAATTGTGTAGATTTACTGGGTAAAAAATCAGAAACCCCAGGATTTAAAAAAATCTCCAAGACCCAACAGCAACTCTTATCATTCAGTTGGCAGGTGTCCACATTGAGTCATTCTGAGTCCCAAAAAGAATCTATAACACAGACCTGCTGAAAATTCTGGATGGCAGGAGGCATTGTCTGTGGGCCTGAAGGTCTACTTAGTAGAGATAAGGAGAGGATGTTCAAATATGGAATCAGCCATTAAGTTTAGTGACAGTGAATCCTAGCTATACACAGATTCCAGGGGGCTTGTACCCAGATTGCTGTGGTGGGTCCATTAGAAAGCTTATAGCCTACAGCTGCCCATCCCAACACAGATCTCTTTGGGGTCAGCTGCCCCTCAGATCCCCAAAGACATTTGTTGCATGCAGCTCCACTATAGCAATTGCCTTCCATCTTCCCTTCCTCTCCTCTCCCCTCCTCTTCCCTCCCCTCCTCATCCCCCCTCCCCTCTCTCTACTCTCCCTCTTTTTTCACTGAGTTGGTGGGCACCCACCTTGAGATTCAATCTGGGTACAAGAAAGAGTCTGTGGCACTGTTCTGTTGAGATTTAGGCAGTGGGAGGTTCTATTGCTCTGCTGTTCTGTGGAATGGAGGAAGGCAGAGAGCATTTCTTTTTGAAATTGGCATATTGAGGTTCCTGGACCTGAAGCAGAGTTTCTAAGGTTACCTTGGCCACACTGGAGCTGGATGGGGTGGGGACTCTGTAATTAGGCTTTGGAACATGTTTCCCTACAGTTTTTTTTTTTTTTTTTTTTTTAATGCAGCTTGCTGATCTAGACATGGAAAAAATAATGCCACACACAAGCTGGCTAATTTGGTTGCCTCCTCCTTGCCTAGAGATATTGAGAGGACATGACACCTAGGCTTGGACATTTGCCATATCCCCAGTGTCTACTGAATTCCAAATATGGAAGTTCCTATAGGATACTTCACCATCTTAAATATCTTGGCAAGGAGGAATTTTTTTTGTCTTTTTAATGTTAGATTGTTAGGTTTGCACATATTGTTCTCTCTGTTGTTTTTTATTTTTCCCCATTATTTGTTATTGCATACTTTTGTACGATTTTATGTATTTTTCTTTAACTAGATTTCTTATCATTTTTTATTTTTCATGTTTATACTTTCCCTTTCTATTTTGTCTTTCTTTCTCATCTTATTTGTTCTTTTGTCTCTCTTCCCTCCCTTTCTCTCTTTTTCTATTTTTTCTTCTATCCTTTTTATTTTAACATTCCATATAGTTTAAGGTTAATTTTACATTCTTGTTTGACTAATTTTTCAGCCTGTTCTATGATTTTAGTCCCCTTTTCTTCTCTTTGGTTAATAGAATTATATAGAATATTTTCAGTAATTTATTACATGTTAGCATATGGTTTGCTTTCAGGCTGTTTTTGTTAATGGTGGTTATCCTCTCTTCTAAAAAGCAGTGCTACTTCTGGGTATCTACCCAAAAGAATGGAAACCAAACTATCAGACCGATGCATGTGTATCTATGTTTATAGCTGCACAATTCACAATTGCCAAACTATGGAACCTGCCAAGATGTCCATTGACAGATGAATGGATTACAAAACTATGGCATATGTACCCAATGGAATTTTACTCAGTCATAAAAGAAGAACAAAATCATGTTATTTTTAGGGAAATGGATGGAAATGGAAAGCATTATGTTAAGTGAGATTAGCCAGTCACAAAGAGTAAAGAAGCATATGTTCTCCCTAATATGCGGATGCTAGGGAGAAGATGGGGCATAAGAGGGACTCCAGATGAAAAAGGAGAGACCCTCGATGAGCAAAGAAGTTGACTTAACTGAAGGTGATAGGGGAGGGAGGGAACATCCTAATGCACATGATGTACTTGCACAAATATATCAAAGTCAATCACTAAACTGAACTTGAGAAGGAGGGAGGGCAAGAGAGTGGGGTGGGAATTGGGGAAGGGTTAAATGAGAAATGTGTGCATGTATGCCTTTATGAGCTTGTACCTAACAAAGATGTATGATTACAACGCACCAATTAAAAAAAAAAAAAGCAGTGCTAGGGATTAGATGTAGCATTTTGAGCAGCACATAGAATGCGTGCTTTGATGCTGAGATATATCCCAGCCTATGACAAATGTAAAGAGAAATCAGACCATTAAAAACACTCTCAGCTGGGCGTGGTGATACACACTTGGTAATCCCAGTACTTGGGAGGCTGAGATGGGGGAATCCGGGTTTGTGGCCTCAACTACTTAGTGAGGCCCTCCACAACTTAGTGAGACCCTGTTTCAAAATAAAGAATAAAAATAGGGCTAGGGGTGTAGCTCCGAGGTAAAATGCCCCTGGGCTCAATCCCCAGTACTACTACTACTACTACTACTACTACTACTACTACTAATAATAATAATAATAAGATACGAAGTTAAGATACAAGGGCTGTAGGACACTGAATGTAACACTCACATATTTGAGGGAGGAGTGTAGATATAGGGTAATAGCAAAGATAATTTATTCAATGAAATAATACCATAAAATTTTTCTAAAAGTAGCAATGAGATAGACATGAAAGTACTGGAGACATTTAGCACTCCAAATAGACATGCCTAGAAAAGGACCACACCATATTATAGTTAAATATCCCAAACTTCAGATCAAAGAAAGGATTTTAAAAACTGCAATAGAAAATCACCAAATCACTATAAAGGTAACCCCATCAGAATAACAGATTTTTTAGCAGAAACTAAAAGCCAGTAGGGTATGAACTGATATATTTCAAGCCCTGAAAAAAATAACTGCCAATCTAGATTACTATATCCAGCAAAGGTATCCTGCAGAATCAAAGGAGAAATAAAAACCTTCTAAGGAAAGCAAAAACTAATGGGATTCATGACCAGTAATCCAGAATTATAGAAAATACTTAAATGAATCCTATACACAAAAGAAAATAAAATTAAACAAGAAAACATAGGATAGAATAAATCTTATTCAAACAGAAAATAAATGAAAATTAGGAACAAATATAACATTAAAACAAAATTATAGGAAGCAAAATATTCTAAATGTAATCTCAGTGTAGTTTTGATTTTCATCTCCCTGATTGCTAATGATGTTGAACATTTTTCATATATTTTATTGGCCATTTGTATTTCTTCTTTTGTGAAGTATCTGTTTAGTTAAATTGCCCATTTCTTGATTGGGTTATTTGTTTTTTAGGGAATCTAAAGGAGGGTGGTTGGGGGAAGGGAGAATTAGTGAAATAAACACTTATATTGACACTATATACATATGTGAAAAATTACTAATGCCAATCTCAATATCATGTATGGGGAAGAGGGGGAGTGGGGAGGGAGCTAGGGGGAAGCTCACCAAGTGCTGTATGCATGTATATCCATATCATTCTGAACTACATTATGATGTGAGACTGTAATGCACTAATAAAAATATACTTATAATAAACTTAATTCTCCAGTTAAAATACAAAACCAAGTAGATTGAATGAAAAAAAATAAGACCCAACTGTATATTGTCCTCAAGAAACACATCTAACTGGCAATGGAGTGAAAGTAAAAGGATGGGAAATGAAATTTTATGCAAATTGAATAAAAAAGAAAACAGAAATAGATTACTCATATGTGATAAAACAGATGTCAAGCTAAAATTAGAACAGAAAAGGGTCACTATATATTGGAAAAAGGAATAATGAGAAAATATATAATTATTGTAAATATTCATGCCCAAACATCAGTGCACCTTACATAAGACAAACACTGCTCATCATAAGGGGATGAATAGTCCCCAGTACAACAATCACGTATGCCTTCAATATACTAGTCTCACCGGTATATCAGTTATTCAGACAAAATATCATCAAAAATACTACGAAGTTGTAGTGAATGAACTTGATAGATATTTACAGAATATTTCTTCTAACAATAGCTGAATACACTTTTTAGCTGCTATAGGACTTTCACCAAATTGCATCACATAGCTGACCAGAAGTAAGCATCAGGAAATACAATTAAATCAATATAATTCTTTGTATCTTATCAGATCATAATAGAATGAAATTAGAAATTAAAAGCAAGAAAAACTACAGAAACTGTACAGACTAATGGAGATTGAACAATAAACTTTTGAATGATCAGTGGATTATCAAAGAAACCAGGGGAGAAATTAAAAAATTCTTAGAATCAAATGATAATAGAAATACAACACACCAGAATCTGTGGGACACAACTTAGGCAGTTCTAAGAAGCAAGTTTATAGCTATTATTGCCTACATAAAAAATTAAATCTTAAAATAACCTAATGATAGCTGGGCGTGGTGGCACATGCTTTTAATCCTAGTACTAGGGAGGCTGAGACAGGAGAATCCAGGTCCACAGCCAGCCTCAGCTACTTAATGAGGCCCTCTGCAACTTAGTGAGAACCTGTTTCAAAATAAAGAATAAGAAATAGGGCTAGGGGTGTAGATCGGAGGTAGAATGCCCCTGGGTTCTATCCCCAGTACCGCAAAACAAACAAACAAAAAAACACCTGATGATGCACCTCAAGGTGTTAGAAAAACAAGAAAAAAAAACAATTAGAAGGGAAGAAATTACAAATATCACAGCTGAAAATAATGAAATAAAGAATTAAAAATCAATGTAAAGTAACAAAGAGTTGCTTCACTGAAATGCTATACAAGATTGAAAACCTCTTAGCAGAGCACAGTGGTGCACATCTGTAATCCCAATACTTAGGAGGGTAATACAGGAGGATCATAGGTTTGTGGCCAGCCTCAGCAACTTAGTGAGGCCCTCTACAACTTAGTGCGGCCCTGTTTCAAAACAAAAATAGGGATTTGAGGGCAATCTGGCCGTGACATCTGTCACCCCATTGATCGCCAGGGTTGATTCGGCTGATCTGGCTGGCTAGGCGGGTGTCTCCTTCCTCCCTCACCACTCCATGTGTGTCCCTCCCGAAGATGCACGCTCAGTCAAAGAGGACGACCTTCCCCAAATAGAGGAGGACCAGTCTTTGGTCAAGGGTATATGAGTAGCTGCGCTCCCCTGCTAGAACCTCCGAACAAGCTCTCAAAACAAAAATAGTAAAATGGAGCTGGGGTTATAGCTCAGAGGTAGAACACCTCTGTGTTTAATCCCTAGTACCAGAGACACAAAGATACCCCTTAACCAACCTAAACAAAAGAAAGAGAGAGAAGACCCAAACTAATAAAATTAGAGAAAAATGGGGTACCAATAGACAATAGAGGATCATTATGGACCATTTTGAAAACTTGTATTCCAATTAATCAAGAAGAAGTGGATAAAATTCTAGACCCAAAGGATGTACCAAAATTGAACCAAAAGAATATAAAAAACATGAACAATTGTTAATTGTGCAGCTATAAACATAGATACACACGCGTTGGTCTGATAGTTTGGTTTCCATTCTTTTGGGTAGATACCCAGAAGAGGTATTACTGGATCCTATGGTAGGTTCACTCCCATTCGTCTGAGGATCCTCCATACTGTTTTCCAAAGTGGTTGCAGTAGTTTGCAATCCCACCACCAATGTATTAAGGTTCCCACTTCTCCACACCCTCACCAGCATTTGTTGTTGTTTGTGTTCTTGATGATTGCCATTCTGATTGGGGTGAGGTGAAATCTTGAGGTAGTTTTGATTTGCATCTCTCTGATTGCTAATGATGTAGAACATTCCCGCATACACAATTGCCAAACTATGGAAACAGCCAAGATGTCCATCGACAGATGAATGGATTATAAAACTATGGGATATGTACACAATGGAATATTACTCAGCCATAAAGCAGAACAAAATCATGTTCTTTGCAGGGAAATGGATGCAACTGGGAAACATTATGTTGTGAGATTAGTCAGTCACAAAGAATTAAAAAGCATATGTTCTCCCTGATATGCGGATACTAGGGAGAAGATGGGGCATAAGAGGGTCTCCAGATGAAAAAGGAGAAACCCTAGATGAGCAAAGACGTTGACTTAACTGAAGGGGATGGATGGGGGGTGAGGGGGGACACCCTAATGCACACGATATACTTTCACAAATATATCAAGATTAATTACTAAACTGAACTTGAGAAGGAGGGAGGGCGAGGGAGTGGGGTGGGAATGGGGGAAGGAGTTAAATGATAAATGTGTGCATATATACCTGTATCAGCTTGTACCTAACAAAGATGTATGATTACAATGCACCAATTATTATAAAAAATAAAATAAATAAAATAAAAATAAAAAAACATGAACAAACAAAATAAGCATTTCTATTGAAGTAGCAATTAAGTCTGCCAACAAAGAAAAGCTCAGGACCAGACAAATATATAGCTGAATTTTATATGACCTTTAAATAAATTAACACCAGTGCTGCTCAAATTATTCTTCCCTAGAAAGGGAAGTGGTACTTCCAAACTTATTCTATGAAGTCAATATCATGCTGATTCCAATACTGAATAAAGATGCCTCAAGGAAAGAAAATTACAAACCAATATCCTTGATGAACAGAACATAGAAAGTGAATTCAACAATATATTAAAATTATCATACATCATAATCAATTAGGTTTCATTCCAGGGATGCGAGGTTGGTTTAACATGTGTAAATCAATAAACACAATATATCACATAAATATAATCAAGTGCAAAAATCACATAAACTCAATAAATGCAGAAAAAGCTCTCAAAAAATTCATCACCCATTCAAGATAAAAGCTCTAAAGAAACTAGACAGAACTTACTACAACATAATAAAGGCTATAAAGGATAAACACAAAGCCAAAATCATACTGAGTGGGGAAAAACTGAAAACATTTCTTGTAAAATCAGGAACAAGACAAGGATGTTGATCTCTCTCCACTCATATTCAATATATTATCGAAGTTTTATCCAAAGCAATTAAACAAGAAAAAGAAATAAAAGGGAAACATATGAAAAGAAGAAAACAAATTATCCCTATTTGCAGATGACATGATCCTATACTTCGAAGACCATGAAGGATCCAACAGAAGAAGTCGAGAGCTGATAGAAAGTGTGTGTGTGGCGGGGGAGGGGTGAACTGGGGATTGAACTCAGGGACATTCTACCTATTTTATTTTGGAACAGGTTCTCACTAAATTGCTGAGAGCCTCCAGCCCTGTTTTATTTTATTTTTATTTTGGGACAGGATCTCACTAAGTAACTGAGGCTCATCCTCCCAAGTACTGAGATTACAGATAAATATTACCATTCTCAGCTTAATAGATAGTTTTAACAAAGTAGCATAATACAAAGTCAACATAAAAATTAAATGGCTTCTCTGTACACCAATAACAAACCCTCAAATAAAGAAATCAGGAAAACAATTACACTCACAATAGCTTCAAATTAATAAATACATGAATTAAATGCCTAGAAATAAATCGTAACAAGGATGTGAAAGACCTCTACACAAGAAAAATTACAGTGCTAAAGAAAGAAACAGATGACAATAGAAGATAGGAAGACCTCCCATGTTCATGGATAGGCAGAATAAATATTTTTAAATGGCCATATTGCCCACAGTAATCTACAAATTCAATGCAATCTCCATCCATATACCATTGAAATTCTTCACAGAACTAGAAAAAGAATTCTAAAATTCATATGGAGGAACAAGAGACCCATACTAGCCAGTGAAATTCTGAGCAAAAGGAGAACTTCAGATAAATGAGGAGAGAGACCAGTACAATAGTGGAAGGGGAATGGGGGAGGTAGGTGAGGAGGGAAAAAAGGATAATTGATGAATGAAACATTTCAAATAATTCTATGCCCATATATGAAGGAATCGTTGCCAATCTGATTAACATATGTGGGGAGAATCTAGAGGAAACAGACCAAGTGCTGTGTGCATGTTTGTTTGTATCCCTTTGAAATTCATAATGATGTATAGTTACAGTACACCAATAAAAATATAAATATGAGGAATTCTGGAAGTATCATAACAAATTATTTCAAATTATATTTTAGATACATAGTAACCAAAACAGGATGGTAGTAATCTAAAAACAGAGATGTAAACTAATGGAATAGAAGACACATAGGCAAATTCACACAGTTGCAGAAAGTTGATTCTTAAAAAAGGTGCCAAAAACATATATTGGAGAAAAGACAGCCTTTTCAACAAATAGTGCTGGGAAAACTGGATATCTATATGTAGAAAAATAAAACCGGATTCCTATCTCTCACCCTATGCAAAAGTCAAATCAAAGTGTATCAAAGATATAAGAATTAGACCAGACAGTTTGAAACTGCTAGAAGAAAATATGGATTAACACTCCATCATGTTGGCACAAGCTATGACTTAATAAGACCCCTATAGGTCAGGAAATAAAAGAAAGAATTAATAGATGGAATGGCATCAAATTAAGAAGCTCTGTCTGGCACAGATAAGGGTACAATTAAGAGCACTGAAAAGAGCCTACAGAATGGTACAAAATATTTGCCAGTTACTCTTCCAATAGAGGAAGAACACAAAAAAACTCCAAAAATCAAATAATCTGTGTTAGTCAGCTTTTCATTGCTCTGACCAAAATAACTGACAAAAACAACTTACAGGATGAAAGATTTGTTTTGGCTCACTGTTTCAGAGGATTCAGTCCATGGTCCAGCTGGCCCTGTTATCTCAAGTGGGAGGAGGCAGCACATCATGGCAGAATGGTGTGACAGAAAACTGCTCAGCTTATGGCAGCTGTGAAGCCATCTATATTTGCCACCTCTGTCTCTTGTGAAGTATCTGTTCAACTCTTGTCCATTTTGAAAAATTAGATTGTTTACTTATTATATTCCATTAGCTTTTCATGTTTTCTATATAGAAGTCCTTTATCAGAAAGATACTTTGCAAATATTTTCTCCCACTATGTGGCTTATTTGATGACCAGAAGTTTTTAATTTTGATGAACTCCAGTCAATCAATTATGGCTTGTGTGTTTTTGTTTTTTTTTAATTTGACAAAAACTTTCTCCTTGACCAAACTTTAGCCAGATTCCTTTCAACCTTTTTTGACTAAGTCTCATCCTTGGCCCTTTGAGCCCTGTTTTAGCAAGAAACCTTATTTTGCTAGGACTGCTATAACAAATGTCTCTTAAATAAGAGATTTATTTTCTCACACACCTGGAGTTCAAGATAAAGGTATTAGCATATTTGTCTTTTTTGAAGGTCTTCTCTCCTTGACTTGTAAATAACTGACTTCTTCCTCTGTCTTCATATGGTCTTCTGTTTGGGTGTGTTTATTAATTTTCTCTAATTTTTTCCAATAAATTCAAAATATTTTATTCTAATATTTAAGATATTTTTTTTTTTTTTTTTTTTTTTTTTGCGGTACTGGGGATTGAACTCAGGGGCATTCTACCTCCAAGCTATACCCCCAGCCCTATTTTTTTATTCTTTATTTTGAAACCAAGTCTCACTAAGTTGTGGAGTGCCTCACTAGGTAGCTGAGGCTGGCCAGGAACCCGGATCCTCCGGTCTCAGCCTCCCGAATGCTGGGATTACAAGCGTGAACCACCACGCCCGGCTTTATTCAAGATAATTTAACTATTGAGGTAAATTAAGTTTTGTCATTCTTCAACATGGATAGTTTAAATTCCAGTATCTAGGGTCAAAATTTACTTGTTTATTAAAATACCAGTTCCAATCACAAAGACATGTATGAAATAGAGGGAAAGAGGGGGTTGAGACCTGGAGGGGAGTCTTCCGACAGTTGTGTGCATGTATGTTTCAATCACTGTATATCCCAGTATGATGTATAATTACAATGCACAAAATGAAAGTATAAAAAATAATTTTCCCCTTTTTAAGGACACAAGTTGAATTGGAGCTTGGTGTGGTGGTGCACACTTGTAATCCCAGTACTTGGGAGACTGAGACAGGAAGATTGTGAGGCCCTCCACAACTTAGACTCTGTTTAAAAAATAAAAATAAAAAATAAAGAATAAAAAATAAAAATAGGGCTGGGGGTATAGCTCGGAGGTAGAAGACCCCTGAATTCAATCCCCAGTACTGCAAAAAAAAAAAAAAAAAAAGACCCTATTTTCAAATAAGACACATTTGTGGCACTTGAGATTGGGAGTTTAGCATATGAATTTTGTACACCTACAATGTAGACCATAGCACATAGACAATTTACAGAGATTCCCCAACCCTTGACTGTTATCAAGTTCTGCATCCTCTGCCCTTGATATGTCAACATGTTCCTCTTCCCTCTGCCCCTTGAAACCTTAACAAGTTCCCGTTAGAAATTTTCATCCTCTCTCTCACCCTGTCTATAGGCTATAAATCCCCACTGTTCCTTTATATTAAATGTTGAGCTCAGACTCTCTTTCTTATTATAATAATATTGAATAAATTCTTTCTTGCTGTTTCCCTCAGGTTTATCGAAATATAATTGAGAAATAGTTGTATATTTACAGAGTATAATGTGATGTTTAGACATATGTATACATTATGAAATGATTATTGCACATAAATTAACATATCGATTACCTCATATGCTAATCATTTTTTGGGATGAGAACCTTTAAAATATTCTCTAAGAAACTTTCAAGTGTAAAATACATTATCGTTAACTGTACTCACCATCTTCTTTTCAACAAGCTTCAGAATAATTTATCTTTAGTAAGGTCTAGTGCTATAAATGCATTAGGATCATATTTATTGCTGAACCCCTCTTGCCAGAACCTCCAGTTTACAATGTTGATGTCTCTGTCTTCACTCCTCCCTCCCTATACAAGCTTGTATAGCTCCAGTACCAGAGGAAGAAACATAGCCCCAGTCTATCAGACTTCTATTCCAGCTAGCATCACTTGTAGCTAGTTTCTGCAGTATTGGGCTATGAGTCCACCTCACAGGCAGCTTATAGCAATGTAAGCCTTGGTCCTACCCTATTGTTATTACTGTTATGGTGGACTGTGGCCTCAGGGTGTGACAGTTTGGTGGCATTGGTGGACACCAGTATGACACAGCCTGAGGATAGCCCATTCATGGTGACTCTACAGAGAGCGGAATTTTGTAGTACCTAGTCATAGGCCAGTAAGTGTGGATGAGGTATCTGGGCCTACTCCAGCCCCAGGGAGAGGCTTGTGGAGAAAGGCTAGGTACTTATCTGGTTCATTATGAAAACACAAACACTGTATTTGGAAAAACCTGGGCTTGCATTGCCCTCTAATATTGAAAAAAGTAACAATGCACCAACAGTAATCTCCAGGCAAATTTGGATCTGGGCACCATCCAGTGCTAAAATTATGGAAGTAAGTACAGATTGAGGGGAAATAAGTAGCCTGCTTAGGATTTCTGGAGAAACAAATGTAAATAAAATTAGATTAGGAAGGCTGGGATAAATAAATAGCCAATTCTTCAATGTCTTGATGATACCACACACAAAAAAGAATCAAGAGCTTTTGGGAAAAAATGACCTCACCTAATAAAATGTCAGAAACTGACCAAACAGTTTGGAGAGAACTCAGTATGGGAGAACTCTCACATAGAGAATTTGAGACATGTTTTAAAGAAATGTAGTGAGCTTGAAGAGAACCCAGAGAAATGCTTCAATACTCTAACAGAGAAATTTGCTAAGATACGGAAGCAATTTAAAAACCAAACAGAAATCCTTGAGCTCAGAATTATACTCAGTACAATTAAAAACATAATTAGCAGGATGAATCAAACAGAAGAAATAATGAGTGAACATCGAGGCAGGCTTTTTGAAAAACAATCAGAGGAGAATATAAAGAAAAAATAAAGAGGAATGAAGACAGTTTACAGGAACTATGGGATGTTATTTAAAAAGCAAATGTTAAAAAAAATAAAAAGCAAATGTTCAGTTTATTGGGATTCAAGAAGGACCAAAGAATGCCAATGAGTTAGAAAACTTATTCAAAGAATAATAATTATAAACCTTCCAACACTTAGAGGATACAAATATCCAGGTGCAGTAAGATCAAAAGTAACCAGTCAGATTTAACATAACCAAATCTACCCCCAAGATATTTTATAATCAAGCTCTGAAAGGTGAAGGATAAACAAAAGATTCTTAGCCAGGCATGGTGGTATGCAGTTGTAATCGCAGTATTTGGGAGGTTGAGACAGGAGGCTCACAGGTTTGAAGCCAGCCTCAGCAACTTAGCAAGACCCTCAGCAACTTATTGAGAACCCTATTTCAAAATAAATAAATAAAAAGGCTAGAAGTGTACTCAGAGGTAAAATGCCTCAGGATTCAATCCCCAATACAAAAAAAGTGAAGGAAGTTGTTCAAACAAAAAATAATATGGCAGTGATAAGTAGAAAAATATGAAACTTATCAGAGTAATTATACAAATTGAGAATGTTCTTATATTGTAAGCATGATGCATAAGCCATTCAAAATTTTAGTATGAAAACTAAAAAATATAAAAATTGTGGAGAATGCAATGAAAGTGAAGAGTTTTCTTATTACTATGTTTTCCTCTCAGTCAATTCCAAGTTTGAACAACTTTTAACTTAAAATTCATTCATATTTTAACAAGTTTTCTACCCACACATCAATGCTTGTGTGCTGCCAAAATCTGCCTTAAAGAAATCATCAGGTAAACGGAAATAAATGAAATATGAAGAGGTTATTTCAGAATAGAACATGGAAGCTCAGAATTTAAGATTCTCTATTGAAATCATACTTTATTAACTGCAACGAACAACTCCTAACATTAAGGAAAGCCTATGTTGGCTTCTTTCATACTCTCTGGCAAGTGGTCAAAGAACCTACAAAATAGTTTTAGAATATAGGACATTTTTCACAAAAAGTGCCCCTACAGAAACATAAGAATACATGAAATTCCCTGAGCCCTCACCTATAGAAAGAGGATGTCACAGGGATAGCTAGGACACCCCCCAAGAAAATATGATTTTAAAAATCCAGACTGTACTTAACTTCACTAGCATTTTTCACACTTTATAGGAAGTTGACACTGGCTTGCCAAAACTCATATCACTTCTTTTTTTAATGATGTTCAGAGTGATAAATACATTCACACAGCATTTGTTGTGTGTTCCCTTATGGTTTCCACCCTGCTGTCCCCACTCCCCATAGATAGCATTATATCACTGCAAGTAACCTCATGTATGAACAGTTATTTGTATAGTTACCTATCAGATCTCCCCATTCTGCTCTCTCCTCCCCCATCATCTCTGGATTCCCCTCCCCCATTCCATTAGTGTCTCCTCTCATTTATCTGAAGTCTTCCTTATTTCCCAGTTTCCCTCCAGCTTCCACATATGAGAGAAAACGTATAGATTTCCCTTTCTGTGACTGGCTAATCTCACTAAGCATAATGTTATTGAGTTCCATTCATTTTCCTACAAATGATTTGCTGAAATTTATACATCAGTAGGCATACATAAAATGCTAAGGAAAGGAATTCCACTTAAAAATCAACATTGGGGGTTGCAGGAAGATGACAACAGATTAAGGACCCTTAGGTAAGCCTGTCTCTAACTTGTCACAGGGAGCTCTGAACTGAACAATATCCCACATCCTAGACTACCTTCATGTGAAGTGGGAACTAAAGATAAAGAAACTCAGTAATATCAACAAGGCCACTTTCAAACACCCAGGCTGAAAAAGGGAAAAGAAGCAACAAATTCCCCCAAACAAGCAGAGATATGAGAACAATAGTGCGCACCACAGACAGATGAGAAAGTGGAAATCTAGGAAAATCTTATATCTAGCATCCTGAGACTTCCTCCATAGACACTGAGGACACCAGCCACAGAACCCCACAGTCCCATGAGTACAGGACAGAGAAAGACAACCAAATCCAGTATCTTGTCCTTCCCTACTCCATCCCACCTCATGTCCAGAGGCAGAGGTGAGTGCATGAACCCCAGGGAGTTGATGCAGATTCCTCACGGGGTAACTGAAAAGAGTCTGTAAAAGGGGGATAGGAATTCATGCAGACCGTGGCTGCATGCCACACATGGAACTCTGAAGAAAACACCAGACTTGGAAACCGCAGACCAACCCAGCCTTCTAAATGGAGAGCATGAAGTCACCACACTTACTTTGGGACAGACTCTGCATCTAAGGCCTGGTGCTCAGTGCCCGCACAGACAGAGAGAGTCACTGGACAAGAGACCATAACACTGGGACTGCAGATTGACATCTCTGTTACAGGTTTCTGAGCATGTGAGAATGCTTGGTACTTGCTCAGGAACCCACAGTAATAAGTGAACCTTAAACAGATCCAAGGGGGCTGCAGAGGCCAAGTGTGAGAATTTTCTATTGTTCTGTTTTTTTCTTTTCTCTTCACCTTTTTGTTCTATTTTTTGTTTTTTATTTTTGTTTTAGTTTTCTACTGCTGCTCTGTACTTGTGTATTTATAGATTTTTTTAACCCTTTTGCATGTCTTCTCTGTTTCCTCTCTCCTTCCTTCGCTCCTTTTTTTTTTCTATCTTTTGTGGCACAGGGAATCAAACTAGGACCCTAGTGAATGCTGGGTGAGCGCCCTGGGCCACACTTCCAACCCCTAGCCTAGAAGAGGCCCCTCACATGAGCCAGCAGTTAGGGCCAGCCCTTCCCTGTACCTTAATCTTACTCTGCCTCCTTAACAAAGTAGGAAACAGCGTGGGCAGGTGAAAAGGCTTGAACCAGAGCTTTGGAGCAGCTCACATATCTCATCTAAGCAAGCCTCAAACCAAGAAAAAAAATGAAACAACAACAACAAAACCAATAAGGAAATATCCAAAGGAACAAGAGGAAACAACTCTTTTCCAACAAGGAAATTTTACTCATTCTCACTCAAGCAATTCTTAAGGTTCCTTTTTATTTATTTTTTCTCTTTTCCTCTTCCTCTCCTCTTGTATGTGTACATGTGAGATATTTTCTGTTATGTTTTGCTTGTCTGACTCCCAGTGAACCTGTCTTCCAGTTCTTTCTATTATATCCGTTTTCTGTCACTATATCTAATATTCTACACTGGTTACTAGAATTTTCCTTTTATTTTCACTGTCTTTATTCTTTGTTATATATTATCTAACCACACACAAACTCTTATTCTACTTGATTCTATTTTCTACTTTACCCCATTTTTGTATCCTTCATTCTATCCCCCTCTTCCTCACTCATGATTCACCATTGATTGCAATACAATTTGCCCTTGTATATATACCAGCAGACTCCTCTGAAACCCTACTGCTAAGGCTGAACCAGATAGGTAAACCAATAGGAAGGACTGCCAGATACTAAGGGCAAACTAATCAGAGCTGACAAATAGAACCACCCGACACATAGAAATTTAAAAATGCACAGCCACAAACTGCTCTGCCCACATCTGAGAGACTACTCACTATTACAGAGGTAACAGACAGGTCCCTGGTTTTTAACACCATGGAACCCATCAATACCACCATTGCAGCAGGCAGACAAAGTCCTGGAGTAACTGCAACCAAGTATTGGCAATCTACAGGCAGAACAACAGAGGGGTGATACAAGACACATACCTCAAAATCAGCATTATAGAACTTCCGGGAAGATGGCGACGGAGTGAGACATGTCTCAAGAGCCGCTGTGAGCTCGATTCAAATCAGTCGTGGAACCAGCTTTTTGAAAGAATTAAAAAGCAACAAAAGGGTGAAAAACGCTGCGAAAACTGGAATACAGCTGAGCAGAACCCGGAAGACCGACCAGGGAGAGCAAAGAAGCCCATCTCCGCGGCCCCAGCGCCACGCTGCCAAGTGGAAGCCGCCATTGAGCCGGCCCCCGGCGTGGAGTCTACTAAGAAAGAAATATACAACAATCCTCTGCATCCCCACCGGCCAGAGGTGGAGTGAGAGACTCCTGAACTCCTCATCCTAGCCAGGCGGCATTTCGAGGCACCTTCGACAGAGACCAGAATGCGTGGTACGGCCAGCTTAAGCCAGTGCAGCGCCATCCCAGCTCACCTCTCCCCACAGAGCTGGAGCAGAGATAACTGCACTCCAGAGCTTGAATCAAAACTGCCACATGAACAGCTTCTCGACGGAACGAAGGAGAAGCAAATCAGCTTAAAAATGAGTAAAGAAACGGGCAGTTGGTCGGAATCTAAGGAGCAGACCAGGGAGAACGAGGAAGCCGGTGCGTGAGTAGCAGTAGCAGCCGCCATCTTGTCGGCCGCCCACAGCAGCAGAAATCTGCTCAAAAGATCTGCAGAGGCCAAACCAGGTCTGTACTCACAAACTTGAAGGGATTTTTATTTTGCTTCTTGCTGACGTTTCTTGTTTTCTGGGGTTTTTTTGCTTTGTTTTGTTCCATTCTTACTCTGTTTTCACTTTGCATTGCTTCGATTTGTGTATGTTTGTTCGGAGGATTGGTTGCTTTTTAGATTTTGCTAGATCCTAGAAGCCAACACCTGAAACCCACCAAAGACACCAATAGAGCAGGCAGAAGAAATATCAGAGTAATTGCAACTCAGCACAAGATACCATTCACAGAGAGAAAATAAAAATAAGAAACCTACAAATTCACAGAAAGCGTGCAAGAGCAGCAAAGTTATAAATTTAAGAACAGGGAAACCATGAGAAGGAGAAACACCAAAGAAACAATGAGTCAACACGACCCCACAATAACAGAACTCAATGAAACTGAATGGCAGAGCTTACCAGAAGGACAATTCAGATCTTTAATAATAGAAGTGATACAAAACTTCCAGAAAGAATGCAGAGAGAGCTGGAAAGAAATAAAGGAACAAATAAAGAATCTGACACCCTGAGCAAGAATCATAGAGAAGCCTTGAGGGAAGTGAAAGATGCAATAATAGAAGTGAAGGCATCAATACAAACTATAAACAATAGATTAGACCATATGGAAAACAGAATATCACTCCTAGAAGATGACCATTCCAAAAATGAATCCATTATACATTTTCTAGAAAAAAAAATTCGACAGTATGAATCCGACATCGATGAGATCTGGGCCAATTTTAAAAGAGCTAACCTAAGAGTAATAGGCATAGAAGAGGGATTAGAAGTTGAAACTAATGGAATAAACAACCTTTTCAAAGAAGTAATATCAGAGAATTTTACAAACATAGAGAAATTGGCACACAGGTGCAGGAAACATATAGAACCCCCTTCAGACAAGACCAAAGAAGAGGTTCACCACACCACATAATAATCAAGATGACTAATGTAGAAGCTAAGGAAAGAATCCTAAAGGCAACAAAAGTTAAAGGCCAAGTAACATTTAGAGGCAAACCAATTAGAATCACTCCAGACCTCCCAAACCAAG
>PVLC010009701.1:13610-47890 GCA_004027655.1 Graphiurus murinus | reverse complement strand
AGCCCTTTTTATTTTGATTGAGACAGGGTCTCCCTAAGTCGCTGAGGCTGCCTTTGAACTTTTTTTTTTTTTTTTTGCGGTAGTGAGGATGGAACCTGGGGGCATTCTACCTCCGAGCTATACCCCCAGCCCTATTTTTTATTCTTTATTTTGAAACAGGGTCTCACTAAATTGCGGAGGGCCTCACTAAGCAGCTGAGGTTGGCCGTGAACCCGGATCCTCCAGTCTCAGCCTCCTGAATGCTGGGATTACAAGCGTGTGCCACCACGCCCGGCTTGCCTTTGAACTTAAGATCCTCTTTTTCTCAGCCTCCCAAGTACTGGGAGATCCTCTTTTCTCAGCCTCCCAAGTACTGATATTTTATACGTGGACCACCAAGCCCAGCTACAAGTTGCTGTTAATGGAGGCCCCCTTCTGGAGCACTTCGTCCCACTTACTTGTCAAAACAGCCTTCCGGAGCCTGGGGCATTATCTCCATTTTGCAGATGGTGTTGAGATTCGCAGGGCCACAGAGCTAAGGAAGTAGCAGAGCCCCACACTCCCGGGCTGGAAGCTTCAGGACCTGGGGTGTGCCCACGGTGTTCTCTCCAGGCCCAGAGGGGCTGCATCCCCTGGGGTGCAGTTCCAAGCCACGCTCTGAGCCCCAGGCCTGCAGGGCTCACCCAGTGACACAGTCCCTCTGCAGGGAGGGGGGCATGGAGGAGGGACCAGAGTTTGTTTTCCTAAAGCGCCCCCCCCTCCTCCCCCTGCTACACCCCTGAGCTGCCCAATCCAGGCCCTATAAATATTCTCTGACCTCAGCCCTCCAGCTGTGTCCCTGCGGGATTCTCCTGACCCCTGGGCAGCCTCAAGGTCACACCGGCCTGGCCCTGCTCACCCAGACACCCAAGCAGGGACCTTTGCCACCAGTGGGTGTCAGACCACCCACCCATGGTTCCCTAGCTCTGACCATGATCTTTTTTTATATATATATACTGGGGATTGAACCCAGGGGCATTCTACCTCTGAGCTACACCCCCAGCCCTATTTTTTTTCTTTATTTTGAAACAGGGTGTCACTAAGTTGCAGAGGGCCTTACTAAGTAGCTGAGGCTGAGATCCTCCTGTCTCAGCCTCCCAAGAACTGGGATTACAAGCATACACCACCACGCCCAGTTCTGACCATAACCTTTACCTCCATACTCGGGTCCTTGGTCATTGGTCAGCACCTTCCGGTTTTGCAGCCCAAAGTCTAAAATGGAGTTTCTTCCCCGGGAGCCCTGCCTCCTCTCGAAAGCCTGCACACTGCCGGAAGGTGGCCGGATTCTTGCCCCTTGGCGGGGCTGGGAGGCGCTGGGGCAAATGTCAGAGTCTCCTGGGGTGGGGGCCGCAGCCTGGCCTGGGGGCTGGGGATCCTTTTGCACACACAGGTGTCATGCTTGCTGTGTGTTTGTGAGTGTGCTTTGCACATCTCCTTCCTGTACAAGCCTTCTCCAAGCTCTGGAGTTGCCTGCCTCTGTTAGCAAGCTGGGGACTGTGTCTGTGTGTGTGTTCACACGCTTAAACTCAAGTCTATTTACGGTTCACTAGTTGAGTGTGTATTCATGCACTACCCATGGTTCCTTAGTTCTGACCATGATCTTTTTTTTTTTTTTTTAAAACGAGGGATTGAACCCAGGGGCATTGTACATCTGAGCTACACTTCTAGTCCTATTTTTTATTCTTTATTTTGAAATAGGGACTCACTAAGTTGTGGAGGCCTCACTAAGCTGCTGAGGCTGGCCTCGAACCCGGATCCTCCAGTCTCAGCCTCTCAGGTACTGGAATTACAAGCCTGCACACCCTCATACCACACCTGGCTCTGACCATATCTTTTTTTTTTTTTTTTTTTTTTTTTTTTTTTGTGGTACTGGGGATTAAACTTAGGAGCATTCTACCTCCGAGCTATACCCCCAGCCCTATTTTTTAGTCTTTATTTTGAAACCGGGTCTCACTAAGTTGCGGAGGGCCTTGCTAAGTTCCTGAGGCTGGCTTTGAACCTGCTATTCTGTCTCAGCCTCCCAAGTACTGGGATTACAAGTGTGCGCCACCACGCCTGGCTCTTTTGGGGGTTTTAATGTTTTTTGGTACTAGGGGTTGGAGCTAGGGGCATTCTACCTCCGAGTCACATCTTAGCCCTTTATTTTTGTTTTTAATTTTGAAATAAGGTCTTGCTAAGTTGTCGAGTCTGGCCTCTAACCTGCAATCCTCCTGTCCTAGCCTCCCAAGTTACTGGGATTACAGGCGTGCACCACCACGCCCGGCTTGTCTGTGTTCTTTGTGGCTCTGACAGTACTGAGAGAGTACCAGGCATACACCTGTAATCTCAGTACCTGGGAGGCTGAGAAAGGAAGATCACAGGTTTGAGGCCAGCCTCAGAAATTTAGGAAGGCCCTCAGCAATGTAGTAAGACTTTTTCAGAATAAAAAAGGGGTGGGGGGGATAGCTTAGGGGTAGAATACCCCTGGGTTCAATCCCCAGTGCCACAAAAGTTAAAATTAAACACTACTGAGGGTGGCTCAGGCTGGTGGGGCAGGGGCCAGGCGGGACCATTCTTTCTGGCCGCCGACAGCTAGTCCTTGGGAGGGGCTGTCCCACCCTTGCCTCTGTCCCTCCTTGTCACCCGGGCTATCCTAGCCAGCAGGCCACCCGTCTGCCACTCCTGCCGGCTAAATTTGGGAGCTTGTGTCCAGTGGCTTGTGCTTAGTCTCAGGTTGCCAGTCACATGGCGGGCGGGGGCCGTATTTAACCCGGTTCCTGGCTCGGCCAGCAGACCCGGCAGGACAGAGCAGGCCCCCAGCGGCTCCCCGCTGCTCACGCCACCATGTTTCTTGTTCTTGTAGCCACGGAGGAGCTCAAGGAGTTCTTTGCCAAGGCCCGGGCCGGCTCCGTCCGGCTCATCAAGGTCTCCATTGAGGACGGTGAGTGCCCATGGCTTCTGGGGACCGGGGAAAGTGGGTGTCTGCTTGGGACCCACTTCCCCGTCAGGAGTGGGGTGCAGCCCTCTACAGAAAGGCTCTCCAGGGGAGGCTGCGGGTGGGCAGCTTACACCCGGTGATGCAGGGCCCTGCCCTGGGGTCCTTCCTTAGCCTCCCCACCCAGAGGCCGTCCCTGTGTGGGTTGGGATGGGCCTAGTCAGGGCGCCGGACTGGGCGGGCCAGGGACGGGGGACGAGTGACCAGCCCGTGGCCAGAGGCACCCACCGGTCTCCATCTGTTCCTGGTCGCAGGCCTGGCCTAGTTTGGCTGCCAGCTGGGGGAGCCCTAAGGAGACGCGGAGGCTCTCCCGGGAGGTTGGGGGGTACCCACCACGGGTAAAGGGGGTGTCCAGCTCCTGCTGAGAGCAGGTGGGGCCTTGGCTGGACCCTGTCATCCTAGGGGGCTTGTGCTAGCGCTAAGGTGAGCTGGGTTGCAGTGAAGAAGCAGGGGAGTGACTGAGGCCGGCTTGGGGAGCTGGGAGAGGACCCTCTTCCGGCCCCCGTGCTAAGCCACTGTCCCTGGAGGTGAAGGGTACGGCTCTGGCCCCGGGGTCCCAACAGCCCTACCCAGGAGCCACACACGCTCTGGGGGGCCCTGTGGGGGCTCCCTCTAGCAGGGGCTGTCCACCTGAAGCCCGGAATCCACCGAGGCTCTCGGGCCAGGGCTGTTCCCCAACTTCAGATGCCCTGGGAGGCCGGGGAGGGGGTCATGCGGTGGGTCACGAGGAAAGCCTCCTGGGCCACAGCCTCCCCCCCTTAAAGAGGCAGGACGCAAGGTGTTGAGCCCGCCATCTCTAGTGGGCCGCCTTCCCAGGTCTGCATTACAGTGCTTGGGATTCCTGGAGGCGCCCAGCAGGGCCCACACTCTACCCTGTGGCTCAAGCTACTGGTTGCTTGCTTGCTTTGTCTTTTCTTTTCTCTTTTTTTTTTTGCGGTACTGGGGATTGAACCCAGGGGCATTCTACTTCCGAGCTACATCCCCAGGCCTATTTTTTATTCTTTATTTTGAAACAGGGTCTCACTAAATTGTGGAGTCCTCACTAAGTAGCTGAGGCTGGCCATGAACCCGGATCCTCCGGTCTCAGCCCCCTAAGTACTGGGATTATAAACGTGCACCACCACACCCAGCTCCTCAGTCCTAATTTTATTCTTTAATTTGAAACAGGGTCTCACTAAATTGCAGAGGGCCTCGCAAAGTAGCTGAGGCTGGCCACAAACCTGCAATCCTCCTGTCTCAGCCTCCCAAGTACTGGGATTACAAGCATGTGCCACCATGCCCAGCTTGTCTTTTTTCTTTTCTTTTCTTTTCTTTTATACTGGGAGCCCTTTTTATTTTTTATTTCGAAACAGGGTCTTGCTGAGTTGCCAAGGCTGGCCTTGAACCCGTGCTCCTCCAGTCTCAGCCTCCCAAGTTCTCGGATCACAGGTATACACCACTGGGTCCAGCTAAGCTCCTGATTTTTCTAGAGAAGCTGTGAATTCCATTTCTTTTGTAAGATTCTTGGTTTGAGAATGTGAACAGCAAATTAAACAGTGTTGACAATGGCGGCGGCCCCACTTAGCCTGAGGCTACGGTTTTTTTGCAGTACTGGGGATTGAACTCAAGGGCATTCTACCTCTGAGCTACACCCCCAGCCCTATTTTTATTCTTTATTTTGAAACAGGGTCTCACTAAGTTGCAGAATGCCTCACTAGGTAGCTGAGGCCGGCCTCGAACCCGGATCCTCTGGTCTCAGCCTCCTGAATGCTGGGATTACAAGTATGCGCCACCACACCCAGCTCAGGCTATGGCTTTTTAGCCCTGGTTTAGTTCTGGGTGGACAAGTGAGGAGGCCAAGCCTGCAGAGATGGCTGGACCAGTGGGCCGGGTATGTTGGGGGGTCCTAGGCAGCTGGGCCTAGGGGTGAGGTGCCAAGACCCCCTGTGTAGGCTGAGACTAGAAGACCCCTTTACCCGTTCTTTCTCCAGTCTAGGCTGTGCACTGGACAGATGTTTGCTGCCCAGCTGAGGTGCCAGGCTGCAGCTGCGGCCCGACGCCTCATCCAGCCACTCTGTGTCATTCAGGGAAGTGGCAGGCCTGCTGGGCCAGGCAGTAAGAAGTTGGTTCCTAGCTGGGCATGGTGGCACACGCTTGTAATCCCAGTACTTGGGAGGCTGAGTTGGGAGGATCGCAGGTTTGAAGCCAGCCTCAGCTACTTAGTGAGACCTTCTGCAACTAAGTGAGACCCTATTTCAAAATAAAGAAAAAATAGGGCTGGGGGTGGAGCTTGGAGGTAGAATGCCCCTGGGTTCCATCCCCAGTACCACACACACACACACACAAAAGTTGCTCCTGGCTGGGCGCAGTGACCCACACTTGAAATGCTTGTACTTGGGAGGCTGAGACAGGAGGATCAGAAGTTCCAGGACAACCTCAGCAACTCAGCAAGACCCTGTTTCAAAAAAGAAAAGAGCTGGGCCCGGTGGTGTGCACTTGTAATCCCAGTACTTGGGAGGCTGAGACAGGATCCCAGGTTTGAGATCAGACTCAGCAATTTAACAAGACTCAAAGCAGCCTAGCGAGACCCTGTTTCAAAATTTAAAAATAAGCCAGGTGCAGTGGCACACACCTATAATCTCAGTTTTTGGAAGGCTGAGACAGGGGGATCGCAAGTTCAAAGACAGCCTTGGCAACTGAGTAAGACCTTGTTTTCAAATAAGAAAAAATTGGACTGGGGCTGTAGCTTGGAGGGTAGAATGCCTCTGGGTTCAATCCCCAGTATCACCCCCCCCCCACACACACACAGGCTACAGGTGTAGCTCAGAGAGAGAAAACCCCTGGGTTCAATCTCCAGTACCTCAAAAAGGGGGGGGGGCATGGTGGCGCACGCTTATAATCCCAGTACTTGGAAGGCTGAGACAGGAGGATCCGGGTTCTTGGCCAGCCTCAGCTACTTAGTGAGGCCTCTGCAACTTAGCAAGATCCTGTTTCAAACTAAAGAATACAAAATAGGGCTAGGGGTGTAGTTCAGAGGTAGAATGCCCCTGGGTTCAATCCCCAGTACCGCAAAAAAAAAAAAAAAGGGGGGGTGGTGAGGGTGGGGAGATTCAATTCCCAATACAGAAAGAATGAAAGAAAGATCTATTTTTAATTTAATTTTATTTTTTTTTAATTTTTTGCAGTACTGGAGGTTGAACTTAGGGGCATTCTACCTCTGAGCTACACCCCCAATCCTAAGTAGCTGAGGCTGGCTGCGAACTCAGATCCTCCCGTCTCAGCCTCCCAAGTACTGGGATTACAGGCGTGCGCCACCACACCTGACTTGATACATACATCTTAGCCAGGCAACTTAGTGAGACCCTCAGCAACTTAGCAAGGCCCTGTATCAAAAGTAAATAAATAAAAATAAAGGGCTGGGAGTGTAGCTCAGGAGTAGAATGCCCCTGGATTCAATCTCCAGTAGCAAAACAAACAAACAAACAAAAACCAAAACTGGCTCCTGTCAGAGGAGGGGTCTGCATCTGGGGGTGACAGCGGGGTGCCTGCCACAGTCATCTCCGGCCTTCCTCCTTTCCAGATAGATGCTCCTGTAGATCCCCGGGGGCCTGAGGCAGTGACACTGCCCCACCTTTCCTGAGGGGGAGTACTGGGTTCTGCTGGGACAGGGGATCGCAGGTTCAAAGACAGCCTCAGCAACTTAGCGAGCCCGGGATGCGGGAGGAGGGGCTCAGGAGCAGCTGAGCCTGTAGTGGGGGTCACAGCAGCGCCCAGGTGCGCGCAGGGGGCCCCACGGTCGCTGGCTGCGCATCTTCCTGTGGTTGTGTTGGGCGATGGCGTGCGTGTGCCTGCGTGCAGGACGTGTACAGGGCGCAGCTTTGGCCCTCATGCACCCACTCGTTTACTGGCGCGTTAACAACTTCACACTCTGGGGACTCTCGGGGCGCAGAGCCGCATGTGTGGGGAGCACTGGGGCTCACCCCGCCTCTGCCCCCAGAGCAGCTCGTGCTGGGCGCCTCGCAGGAGCCGCAGGGACGCTGGGACCAGGACTACGACAGGGCGGTGCTGCCGCTGCTGGACGCGCAGCAGCCCTGCTACCTGCTCTTCCGCCTCGACTCGCAGAACGCGCAGGGCTTCGAGTGGCTCTTCCTCGCCTGGTCGCCCGACAATTCCCCGGTGAGTCCTGGGGACCCTTGTTGGGGGGGCCGCTGGGTCTGAGCCCGAGCCTGGAGGAAGAGATGACAAAGTCAAGTCCCCGCGCGGAGCCTGGAGTCCCTAGAGTCCCTACAGTGGCAGTCGCCCGGCCGGGCGAGGGCGCCCCCTGCAGGCGGCGGCCGCTGCTGCACCCTCGCCTCCGCGCTGCGCCCCCTGCTGGCGATGGCGTGCAATGAGCTGACCGAGCCCGGCCCACTGGAGCCTCACGGTTTGCGCCCCCCGCCTCTCAGGTGCGGCTGAAGATGCTGTACGCGGCCACGCGGGCCACAGTGAAGAAGGAGTTTGGGGGCGGCCACATCAAGGATGAGCTGTTCGGGACAGTGAAGGTAGCTGCCCAGGCCCGGGGATCCTGGGCCTTGTGCAGGGCCATGGAGCAAGCCGGCGCCAGGCTTGGGGTGGAAGGGAAGGCCAGGGGTCCGGGGGCTGTAACCCAAGGTGCCCACTACTGCCACTGGGTCTGCCCCCCAGGACGACCTCTCCTTTGCCGGGTACCAAAAGCACCTGTCGTCCTGTGCCGCGCCCGCGCCGCTGACCTCGGCCGAGAGGGAGCTCCAGCAGATCCGGATCAATGAGGTAGGTGTGTCCAGCTGCACGCTTGCCGGGGCCTGGCTCCCCGGTGGGCGGCGTCAGGTCCCGCACGTGAAGGCCGCTCATCGTTGCCCTGACCCCCACCCCAGGTGAAGACGGAGATCAGCGTGGAGAGCAAGCACCAGACCCTGCAGGGCCTAGCCTTCCCCCTGCAGCCCGAGGCCCAGCGGGCGCTCCAGCAGCTCCGGCAGAAGACCATCAACTATATCCAGCTGGTGGGTGCTCGGTCATGCTGGGTATAGAGCTCTTGCCCTACCCCCACCCCACGGCCATTCAACTGCTCTCGGGAATACACTGACCACCCTGTCCCTCCCGGGTTCCCGCCCTGGTGCAGCCACCGTGTCCACCCAAGTGCGCTCTGCCCGGCAGCGCCGCCCACACAGAGACCCTGGAAACACACTGCCCCCTCCACCCTCCGCCCCCGCCCCCAGTTCACCCTGACTTCCGCCCCAGGCCCCTCTCTGTTCTGACTCCCTCTGCAGCCCCCTTGCCCCCCGCAAGGTCCTTTGCCCCTCGCCCAGGGGTGTCACCTGGCAGCGCCTTCTGAGGTTGCAAGCCTCCACCCTGCCCCCATGTGACGCTTTTGTGGGAGGTCCTTCCTGGCAGTCTTTATGTATTTTATTTTTTTTGCAGTACTGGGGGTGGAACCCAGGGGCATTCTACCTCCAAGTTCCACCCTCAGCCCTTTTTTTTTTTTTTTTTTTTTTTTTATTCTTTATTTTGAAATAGGGCCTAAGTAGCTGAGGCTGGCTTGGAATACAGATCCTCTGGTCTTGGCCTCCCAAGTACTAGGATTATAAGTGTGCACCACCACGCCCGGCTATTTTTATGTTTTTATTTTTATTTTTACAGTACTGGGAATTGAATCCAGGGGCATTCTACCTCCGAGCTATACCCCCAGCCCTATTTTTTACTCTTTATTTTGAAACAGGGTCTCACTAAGTTGCGGAGTGCCTCACTAAGTAGCTGAGGCTGGCCACAAACCTGGATCCTCCCGTCGCAGCCTCCCAAATGCAGGGATTACAAGTGTGTGCCACCACACCTGGCTTCTTGGCATTCTTTAAAGGGCACATTGAGCTGAGTGTGGTAGTACACACCTGTACTCTCTGTACTTGGGAAGCTGAGACAGGAAGATCCAAGTTCTTGGCCAGCCTCAGCTACTTAGTAAGGCCCTCCGCAACTTAGTGAGTCCCTGTTTCAAAATAAAGAATAAAAAATAGGACAGGGGTGTAGCTTGGAAGTAGAATGCCCCCTGGGTTCAATCTCCAGTTCCACAAAAAAAAAAGTGCATCTGGGTTCCATACCTGGTACCACAAAATAAATTAAAAAAATAAAGGGAGCTAGGCATGGTGATGCATGTTTGTAATCCCAGCATTTGGGAGGCTGAGACCGGAGGATCTGGGTTCAAGACCAGCCTCAGCTACCTAGTTGCACTCTGCAACTTAATGAGACCCTGTTTCAAAATAAAGAATAAAAAATAGGGCTGGGGGTGTAGCTCGGAGGTAGAATGCCCCTGGGTTCCATCCCCAGTACTGCAAAAAATAAAAAAGGGCACATTTGGGGCCAGGCCCAGGAGTGCCTCCCCAGAGTGACCCCCATAGAGGAGTCCTGGGGCTCCCTGCTGGGTAGCGGGGCGCCTCCACATCGCCCCTGACCCTCCGCAGAAGCTGGACCTGGAGCGCGAGACCATCGAGCTGGTGCACACGGAACCCACAGACGTGGTCCAGCTGCCCGCGCGGGTGCCCCGAGACGCCGCCCGCTACCACTTCTTCCTCTACAAGCACACCCACGAGGGCGACCCCCTGGAGTCCGTGGGTGAGCGGCGGGCGCAGGCGCTGTGCCGGGCGGGCGGCTGGGGGTCCGCGCGATGCGGTGGGTGGATGTCACGGGCCTTCAGCTCACCCTCCCCGCCCCCGCAGTGTTCATCTACTCCATGCCCGGCTACAAGTGCAGCATCAAGGAACGAATGCTCTACTCCAGCTGCAAGAGCCGCCTCCTGGACTCAGCTGAGCAGGGCTTCCAGCTGGAGATCGCCAAGAAGGTGCCTGCCTGTCCCCAGGCCCCTCACCACTCCCTCCCTCCACCCGAGTGCGTACCACATGCCGCTGTGCCAGATGGGCAGGGGCCCCGAGCCCAGCCCCAAGGCTGCCCACTGACAGCAAAGGCAAACCCAAACCCTGGCCACCATGACTCCTCCTTTCCCTAGGTCTGGGGGACGGTGCCGGGGCAGGGAGGGCAGCAGGCCCTGGTTTTGTGTTTCTGGGCTTGGGGTTTCAGGTGAGGATCTGAGAGCAGGGCGTGGTGCTGTATTCCTGTAATGTCAGTACTTGGGAGGCTGAGACAGGAAGCTGACAGGTTCAAGGCCAGCCTGGGCAACTTAGCTAGACCCTGTCTCAAAATTTAAAAGGGATGGAGGTTATAGCTCAGAGGTAGAGTGCGCCTGGGTTCAATCCCCAGTATCAAAAAATAAAAATTAAGCTGGGCGTGGTGGCACACGCTTGTAATCCCAGTACTTGGGAGGCTGAGACAGGAGGATCCAGGTTCATGGCCAGCCTCAGCTACTTAGTGAGGCCCTCTACAACTTAGTGAGACCCTGTTTCCAAATAAAGAATAAAAAATAGGGCTGGGGATGGAGCTCAGAGGTAGAATACCCCTGGGTTCAATCCCTAGTACTGCAAAAAAAAAAAAAAAAAAAAACCAAAAATAAAATAAATTTTAAAAAAAGAGAGATCCAAGGCCGGGGATGGTGGCGAATGCTTGTAATCCCAGTACTTGGAAGCCTGAGACAGGAGGATCTGGGTTCGCCGCCAACCTCTGCTACTTAGTGAGGCCCTCAGCAACTTAGTGAGACCCTGTTTCAAAATAAAGACTAAAAAATAGGACTGGGGGTATAGCTCAGAGGTAGAATGCCCCTGGGTCCAATCCCAGTACTGCAAAAAAAAAAGAGAGAGATCAAAGGGGTGCTCCCGGGATCCAGCACTGGGGTGACCCTTGCCTTGCCCGTACAGATTGAGATTGGCGATGGGGCGGAGCTGACGGCCGAGTTCCTCTACGACGAGGTGCACCCCAAGCAGCACGCCTTCAAGCAGGCCTTCGCCAAGCCCAAGGGCCCGGGGGGCAAGCGAGGTCACAAGCGTCTCATCCGAGGCCCCGGCGAGAACGGGGACGACAGCTAGGGGGCTGCAGCACCACCGGGCCCTCACGTGAACTGGGGGATTGCTCGCCCCTCCGCTCCCTGCACCTCCCGCCTGCCCAGCCTGGGCTCCAGACAAGAGATTCCCGTGGGTCAGGAGGGCTGGCGGCTGAACACACTTGCAGCTTCTGAGGGTCACTGGGCCAGCATTTTGTGACCTGTCCCCCTTGCTATCCTTGCCTCTCTGTGTGCCTGGGGTGTCTGGGGGCCCTGCTTGGCTGGCTCAAGGGGCCTGTCATGAACCTGGCCTCCAGGGGATCTGAGACTGGGTCCCAGCACAGCCCAGAGGCCTTTGGCCACAGTGAGCGGGGTCATTTGGGGCTGGGCAAGGGTCACTGCAGGACGGGATGGTTGAATGCTGTATTTTCTAAAGAATAAAATATTTTTAAATCAATATCTGTGTCTGGCCCCTGCACGCACAGCTTCCCTTTCACAGCTCAGAAGGGGAGACGGTTGGTCCGCTAGCGCTCCTGGCCCCGGGGGAGTGTGGGAGAAGCTGCACGCGTGTGTGAGGCACAGGCCCTGGGGTTGGTGGGAGCCCGACCGGAGGGGCAATCTGTATTCGTCTGCTCTTCCATCACTGTGACCAAAATACCCGAGAACAACTCACAGAGGAGGGAAAGTTTGTTTTGGCGCAGGGTTTCAGCGTTCAGTCCATCATCGGCCAACTCCAAGGCAGAACCAACATGGCGGCAGGGCATGGCAGAGGAAAGTTGCTCAACTCCTAGCGGCTGGCTGGAAGCAGAGGGCGCAAGAGGAGGTGACCAGGGACATATATAGTCCACGAGGCCACTCCCCCAGTGACCCACCTCCTCAACCACGCTCCACCTGTGAACCTTCCCACATCGGGGACCGTGCTTCCGGGGGGGCGTTCCAAACCATTACAGGCACACCTTAACCGTGATACGGGGATCTGGATGTCTTTCCTGCAGCTGCTCTAACTAATTACCATAGATCTGGTGGCTTAAATATAAATTAATTAGAGGCCAGACTGGACAACAGAGAGAAACCCCATTTCAACTCCCCTCCCCCAATTTATTTTTAGAATTCTCAAGTCCGGAGTGTGAAAGGAGTCTTCAGTCTTTTTTTTTTTTTTTTTTTTAATGGTACTGAGGATTGAACCCAGGGGTACATTCTACCTCTGAGCTACACCCCCAGCCCTATTTTTTTATTCTTTATTTTGAAACAGGGTCTCGCTAACTTGCAGAGGGCCTCACTAAGTAGCTGAGGCTGGCCTTGAACCCGGATCCTCCAGTCTCAGTCTCCCAAATACTGGGATTACAAGCGTGTACCACCACACCCGGCTGTCTTCAGTTATTTTAAGTGCTAAAATCTAGATGTTGGACCGGGCGGAGGGCAGCAGGCAGATTCCAAGGACTTGAGGGGGCCCTGGTCACTGCGGGGTTCTAGGCCTGAGTGGTCTGAGCCCTGGTCACCTGGGCCAGGGGACCGTGGGAAGCCCCGAGCGGGCGGCCCGAGCCCCCTGGGAGTTCTGATGGCCCCTGAGGAAGTGGGTCTGTCGAGGGCCACGCCCGTTCCTGCTCGCTGCCCACCCCAGCTCTGGTGCCACTATTGTGGGAGTACTGAGGCTTGAGGGGCAAAATCCCTGGGGGCAGAGGAGGGGCCAGCGCGCCCTGCCCAGATGTGGCGCTACCCCGAAGGAACACTGATTTCTCATGGGCTCTGGGCCTGCCTTCCTCCCAAGCAGATGTGAGACTAGGGGGGGGAGGGCGGAAAGAGGAAGGGGCAAGGGGCCATCTGCCATTTGACCATGCAAATGACCTTCGTCATGCAGCACCTGCCCTCCCACCCTGGAGCCCCGGCGGCGGAGTTCTAGTGAAATTCTCACTTCTGCTCCGCTCCTCGACCCGGTGCAGAGGATTCTCCTCGGGAGGCTGCTGCCCAGTCTGCCAGCCACCGCCAGACCCTCCAGACACTCCCCGACATGGTAGGATGCTGGTTCTCAGCCCGGGGGAGGGGGGCTGAGGGGAAGGAGTGTGCTTGGCAGCTTACAGGCAACAGTGAAAGGGACTGTCACAGCCAGGCGTGGTGGCGCATGCTTGCAATCCCAGTACTTGAGAGGCTGAGACCGGAGGATCTGGCCTCAAGGTCATCCTCGGCTACTTAGGGAGGCCCTCCGCAAGTTAGTGAGACCCGATTTCAAAATGAGGAATAGAGCTGGGTGTGGTGGCGCATGCTTGTAATCCCAGCATTTGGGAGGCTGAGATTGGAGGACCTGGGCTCACAGTCAGCCTCAGCTGCTTAGTGAGGCCCTCCACCACTTAGTGAGACCCTGTTTCAAAGTAAAGAATAAAAAATAGAGCTGGGGGTGCAGCTCAGAGGTAGAATGCCTCTAGGTTCCATCCCCAGTACCAAAAAAAAAAAAAAAAAAGGAATAAAAAAACAGGGCTGGGGGTGTAGTTCAGAGGTAGAATGCCCCTGAGTTCAATCCCCAGTGCTGCAAAAAAAAAAAAAAAAAAAAAAAAAAAAAAGGGACTGTCACCTTCATGGCCCTGGGGACCCTCACTGAACCCTAAAGACATGAGTGCAGAGGCCCTCTGAGTGGTGAGGCCACACCAGCACCCTCGTGCTGGACCAACCCTGCTGCACGGTGAGAGGCTGAGGTCTGCGTCTCCCTCATCCAGGTGCCACCCAGGTTCAGAACCCAGGGCTGGCTTCCCCAGGATCTGTTTTTGTTTGTTTGTTTTTGTTCAGGTACTGAGGGTTGAACCCTGGGGCATTCTATCTTTGAGCCACACCCCCAGCACTTTTAATTTTTTATTTTGAAACAGGGCCTTGCTTCATTGCAGAGGCCGGGTTGCTGAGAGGGCCTTGCTGAGTTGCTGAGGCTGGACTCCAACCTGCGATCCTCCTGTCTCAGCCTCCCAAGCACTGGGATTACAGGCGTGCACCACCACAATCAGCTTCCGATCTGTTGTTGACCCACCCCAGGTTTACGGCACCCAGGCCGGGTGAGGGAGACAGGCAGAGACTGGAAGCTCTGTCCACCTAGCCAGGGGCAGAGGCAGAAGTCAGTGTGGACCCCAGCAGGGAGACTTGTTCCTGCTGCATCTTGGCCAAAGGGAGGACAGCTTGTGGGAGATGAGGGGGTGGGGGAGACTGGCAGAGGGCAGAGAGGGAATCGCAGGGCAGTCACTTTGTTTAGAAGGAAAAAGTAAGCCAGGAGTGGTGGCATATACCTGTAATCCCAGTACGTGGGAGGCTGAGATAGGAGGATCGTAAATTCAAGGCCAGCCTCAGCAACCTCGTGAGGCCTTCTTTGCAGCCTAAGGAGATCCTGTTTCAAAACAAGAACGTGAAATAAAATAAAATTGGGTTCAAGCCAGGTGTGGTGGCGCATACTTGTAATCCCAGTACTTGGAAGGCTGAGACCAGAGGATCCAGGTTCGTGGACAGCCTCGGCTACTTAGTGAGGCCCTCCGCAACTTATTGAGACTGTTTCAAAATAAAGAATAAAAGATAGGGCTGGGGGTGCAGCTTGGAGGTAGAATGCCCCTGGGTTCCATCCCCAGTACCACAAAAAAAAAAAAAAAAAAAAAAAAGGAAAGAGTCATGAACGGGAAGGAAGAGTGGCACAGGCCTGGTGGGTCTGCTGGCCTCCTCTCCTGGCCCTGTGGGCTGGGTCATGTAAGAAATCTCCTAGTGTCTGAAGTCTGGCGCCCATGCTCGGTCCTGGTTCTGAGTCCAGATTCCAATCCAAGGCCAGCTCTGAGACTCGGCCGGGCCTTAGAGCTGGAGCCAGGGAGGCCCCTCAGAGGGGACAGGGGGATGGACGGAGGTGGGAAGGCCCCAGGAACCTGAGCGGGTGGAGGTGGAGGTGAAGCCAGGGCCGCACATGCACACAGCCCCCGCCTGTCCCCGCAGGGCCCTCGCCGCCGGGCCCTGCACCCCCTGTCTCTCCTGGTGCAGGCTGCGGCGCTGGCCGAGGCGCTGGCCCTGGGCGACCTGCCCGCCTTCCTGCCCTGTGAGTTCCAGCCCCACGGCCTGGTGAACTGCAACTGGCTGTTCCTGAAGTCGGTGCCCCGCTTCTCGGCTGCGGCGCCCCGGGGCAACGTCACCAGCCTCTCCTTGCTCTCCAACCGCATCCATCACCTGCACGACTCCGACTTCGCCCACCTGCCCAGCCTGCGGCGGCTGAACCTGAAATGGAACTGCCCGCCTCGGGGCCTCAGCCCCATGCACTACCCCTGCCACATGACCATCGAGCCCCGCACCTTCCTGGCCGTGCCCACGCTGGAAGACCTCAACCTGAGCTACAACGGCATCACGTCGGTGCCTGCCCTGCCCGGCTCCCTCGTCAACCTGACACTGAGCCATACCAGCATCCTGGTGCTGGACCACACCAGCCTGGCCGGCCTGCACGCCCTGCGCACTCTCTTCCTGGACGGCAACTGCTACTACAAGAACCCCTGCAGCCGGGCCCTGGACGTGGCCCCGGGCACCTTCCGCGGCCTGGCCAATCTCACGCGCCTGTCACTCAAGTACAACAACCTCACGGCGGTGCCCCGCAACCTACCGCCCAGCCTGGAGTACCTGTTCTTGTCCTACAACCACATCGTCACACTGGAGCCCGGCGACCTGGCCAACCTGACCGCCCTGCGCGTGCTCGACGTGGGCGGGAACTGCCGCCGCTGCGACCACGCCCGCAACCCCTGTGTGGAGTGCCCCCAGCACTCTCTCCAGCTGAACCCCGAGACCTTCAGCCACCTGAGCCGCCTCGAAGGCCTGGTGCTGAAGGACAATTCTCTGTACAGGCTCAACAGCAGCTGGTTCCGGGGCCTGGACAACCTCACGGTGCTGGACCTGAGTGAGAACTTCCTCTACGACTGCATCACCCGCACCGGGGCCTTCTGGGGGCTGGCGCGGCTGCGCAAGCTCGACCTGTCCTTCAACTACCGCAAGAGGGTGTCCTTTGCCCACATGTACCTGGCGCGCTCCTTTGGGAACCTGACTTCCCTGAGGGAGCTGAACATGAACGGCATCTTCTTCCGCTCGCTGACTGAGCACACGCTGAAGCCTCTGGCGAGCCTGCCCCTCCTCCAGACGCTGCACCTGCAGATGAACTTCATCAACCAGGCCCAGATCAGCATCTTCCGGGCTTTTCCCAGCCTGCGCTTCGTGGACCTGTCCTACAACCGCATCAGCGAGGCTTCGGTGCTGGCGGCCACCCCCGGGGAGGAGGGTGACGGGGACGGCGACGGCCAGCAGGTCCTGCTGTGGTCTGGGGACCGCGCCCTGGCCCCAGCAGGACCCCTGGGTACTGATGACTTCATGCCCAGCTGCAGAAAGTTCAAATTCACCTTAGACCTGTCCCGGAACAACCTGGGGACAGTCCAGCCCGAGATGTTTGCCAACCTGTCACGGCTCCAGTGCCTCCGCCTCAGCTACAACAGCATCGCGCAGGCGGTCAACGGCTCGCAGTTTCTGCGGCTGACCAGCCTGCGGGTGCTGGACCTGTCCCACAACAAGATTGACCTGTACCACGAGCGCTCGTTCACCGAGCTGCCGCGCCTGGAGGCGCTGGACCTCAGCTACAACAGCCAGGCCTTCGGCATGCAGGGCGTGGGCCACAACTTCAGCTTCCTGGCCCACCTGCCCGCTCTCCGGTACCTCAGCCTGGCGCACAATGGCATCCACACCCGCGTGTCCCAGAAGCTCTGCAGCGGCTCCCTGCGGGCACTGGACTTCAGCGGCAACGCTGTGAGCCGCATGTGGGGCGAGGGAGACCTCTACCTGCACTTCTTCCAAGGCCTGAGCGGCCTCCTTCGGCTGGACCTCTCCCAGAACCGCCTGCACACCCTCCTGCCCTGCACCCTGGACAACTTCCCCAAGAGCCTGCAGCTCCTGCGCCTCCGTGACAATTACCTGGCCTTCTTCAACTGGAGCGGCCTGGCCTTCCTGCCCAACCTGCGAGCCCTGGACCTGGCAGGAAACCAGCTGAAGGCCCTCAGCAATGGCAGCCTGCCCAACGGCACCCGCCTCCAGAGGCTGGACTTCAGCGGCAACAGCATCAGCTCCGTGGACCCCGGCTTCTTCGTCCTGGCAGAGGAGCTGCGCGTGCTTAACCTCAGCGACAACATGCTCAAGACCCTCGAGCCCTCCTGGTTTGGGCGGCTGGCGGGCTCCCTGCAGACCCTGGACGTGAGCGCCAACCCCCTGCACTGCGCCTGCGGGGCGGCCTTCGTGGATTTTCTGCTGCAGGTGCAGGCCGCGGTGCCCGGCCTGCCCAGCCAGGTGACGTGCGGCAGCCCCGGGCAGCTGCAGGGCCGCAGCATCTTCGCGCAAGACCTGCGCCTCTGCCTGGACGAGGCCCTCTCCTGGGACTGCTTCGGCCTCTCGGTTCTGGCTGTGGCCCTGGGCCTGGCGGTGCCCTTGCTGCAGCACCTCTGCGGCTGGGACCTGTGGTATTGCTTCCACCTGGGGCTGGCCTGGCTCCCGCTGCGGGGCCGGCGCGGCGGGGCGCGCGCGCTGCCCTACGACGCCTTCGTGGTGTTCGACAAGGCGCAGGGCGCCGTGGCCGACTGGGTGTACAACGAGCTGCGCGTGCGTCTGGAGGAGCGCCGCGGCCGCCGCGCGCTGCGCCTGTGCCTGGAGGAGCGCGACTGGGTGCCCGGCAAGACGCTCTTCGAGAACCTGTGGGCCTCGGTCTACGGCAGCCGCAAGACGCTCTTCGTGCTGGCGCACACCGACCGGGTCAGCGGGCTGCTGCGCACCGGCTTCCTGCTGGCCCAGCAGCGCCTGCTGGAGGACCGCAAGGACGTGGTGGTGCTGGTGATCCTGCGCCCCGCAGCCCACCGCTCGCGCTACGTGCGGCTGCGCCAGCGCCTGTGCCGCCAGAGCGTCCTCTTCTGGCCGCACCAGCCCAGCGGCCAGCGCGGCTTCTGGGCCCAGCTGGGCACCGCCCTGACCAGGGACAACCGCCACTTCTACAACCGGAACTTCTGCCGGGGACCCGCGGCCGAGTAGCCTCGCCGCAGCCTGGTGCGCCCCAGCTGCCTTGCTCTGCACCCGGCTTTGCACCCCGCCCGGCACACCCGGCCTAGAAGGGGCACTCCGTAAATGCTACCGAAAAAGCCGGGCGCGGGGGCGCACGCTTGTAATCTCAGGGCTTGGGAGGCTGAGACGGGAGGATCGCAGGTGCGAGGCCAGCTTCGGCTACTCAGAGTGAGGCCCTCTGCAACTTAGTGAGCGCCTGTTTCAAAATAAAAGAATAAAAAATGGGACTGGGGGTGTAGCTCGGAGGTAGAATGCCCCTGGGTTCAATCCCCAGTGCCGCAAAAAATAAATAAGTAAATGCTACCGAACAGCTCTCCCTGAGCTCCCTGCAGGTGTGAGTGGGAGGAGAGAAGGGAGAATTCTCCAGGTCTCCGTCCAGTGAAGACAAACCGGAGGTGGTTTGCCAGCTGCTCAGAGTAGTTTTGTTCCGGGGCATCTTGCTTGGGCAGCCTGAGGATGCAGGCTGAATGTGGCCTTGGTCCTTCCCAGAGAGCGAGGACAGGCCTCCCCTGCCCCGTCAATCTCTCCCTGAATTCTGCCCTGCCTCTCCTCCCACCCCAAGCCGAGCAAGTCAGCCGGCCGGCCAGGCCTGGGGCAGCTCCTTCACGTGTGTTGGTCTCAGCCTCTGCCTCCCGCGCCAACGGGACTGAAGCGCAGAGAACCTGCAGGCCTGGTCCCTTTCTGGCCCCCAGCAAAGGGCGGAGAGGGGGCCAGCCCCCGACAATGTTCATTCCAAAGTGTGCAGGGGAACTGATGGCTTTGTGGTGAGTTCAGACGGGTGACTGCGCCCCCTGGTGGCCATGCCCGTGCTGGGCGGGGAAGGCCGGCGGAGTTGGGGAGAAGGACTGTGGATGGGTGCTGGCCTGCAGCCAGGGCTAGGAGCAATGGGAGACTCTAGGGCGAGCTCCCAATCCATCCCTTTCTATTTCCACCCAGGCGTGCCTGCGGGGTCTCTCTGTTCTGATGTCAGAGGGACGCCTGGCTGAGCTACCCACCTGGCGACCAAGGTGGTGCCGCCTTCTATGTTTTGGCTTCTGAGACCCGATTGCCCAAGGTCGGAGTCCAGCCACATTTAGGACAAAGATGGAGCATGTGTATGTGTGTATGTGATTCTTTTTTTCTTTTTTTTTTTCAGTATGGGGGATTGAACCCAGGGCATTCTATCTCTGAGCTGCACCCCCAGCCCTATTTTTTATTCTTTATTTTGAAACAGGGTCTCACTAAGTTGCAGAGGGTCTCACTAAGCAGCTGAGGCTGGCTGCAAACCTGTGATCCTCCAGTCTCAGCCTCCCAAGTACTGGGATGACAATCGTGTGCCACCACGCCCGGCAGTGTTTCTATTTTTTGATGTACGGTGCAGATTTCAGGATGCAGCTGGGGACTGCGGCTTGGGGTACGTGCTCTTGAGATGGCTGCCTACACCATAGCCACAACCAAACCTGGGCTTTGAGAATCGAGGAAGAACCACAAAGTCTGAAGCCGGGCATGGTGGCACACACTTGTCATCCCAGTACTTGGGAGGCTGAGACCAAAGGATCGGGGTTCGAGGCCAGCCTCAGCTACTTAGTGAGGCCCTCCACAACTTAGTGAGACCCTGTTTCCAAATAAAGAATGAAAAACAGGGCTGGGGTTGTAGCTTGGAGGTAGAACGCCCCTGGGCTCAATTCCCAGTACTGAGGGGAAAAAAAAAATAGACCTGCAGCCGGACAAGTTTGGGGTAGCAGAAGAATCCAACCATTTGGCCGGCCCAGGCCAGTTTGGGGCTCAGGGCCACTTGGGGTCTCTGGGGGGAGGGTTGGAGCTGGGCACAGATAGTTAATGTCACAGCCCTTAAGTGTGGCTTGCTCCCGACCGCCCCGCCTCCCGGGTGTAGCTGTGAAGGAAGTGTAGGCCACCTTCCTCTTTCGGACTGGTGTACAGGGGCTTCTGCCATGGTGTCCCCTGTTATCTGCTCACAAAAGACAGAGGGAGAGCCAGGCATGGTGGCGCACACTTGTCATCCCAGTACTTGGGAGGCTGAGACTGGAGGATCGCAAGTTCAAGGCCAGCCTCAACTACTTAGTGAGGACCTCGGCAACTTAGTGAGACCCTGTTTCCAAATAAAGGATAAAAAATGGGGCTGGGGGTGTAGTTTGGAGGTAGAATGCCCCTGGATTCAATCCCCAGTACCGCAAAAAAAAACCCCAAAAACCCAGGAGGGTATCTGATCTGTGTGAGCCAGCTGGAAGCTCCTGGTGGGCTCTGACCTGTGATTGGTCCTGCTGCCTTCGCCTGCTGGGAGGGAAAGAAAACAAGAACCAACTTTTACCCAGGCGTGGTGGCGCAGGCTTGTAATCCCAGCATTTGGGAGGCTGAGACCGGAGGATCCGGGTTCCCAGCCAGCCTCAGCTACTTAGTGAGGCACTCCACAACTTAGTGAGACCCGGTTTCAAAATAAAGAATAAAAAATAGGGCTGGGGGTGTAGCTCGGAGGTAGAATGCCCCTGGGTTCAATCCCCAGTACCACAAAAAAAAAAAAAAAAAAAAAAAGAACCAACTTTTTTCCCTGGCAGGAGCCTTGGGGAAGTCCCCGGGGAGCGGCTGCTCTGGCCGCCCGCAGGAGCAGGAACAGGAAGCAGGGCCCTGTGCAGGGCGCGGAGTTTGGTTTTAGGCAGCACAAGCCTCCTGTCTCTCAGGACAGCAAACATGTGGTGTGGCAGTCCCCGGAGAGCCTCTGTCCCCCTCCGCCTGCTTGTGTGCACAGCCCGGGCCTTTGGGGGCCCGCGATTCAGAGAGGCGCTTTGGAGTCGAATCCTGGGGGCTGTGGTAGGATCCCGGCCTGGCTCCCTGAGTCTGAGGGTGAGGCGCTTGCCCCCTGTTATCTAGGGCATCAGGAGAGGCGGGGTTCCATCGCAGGCCCTGCAGGAGGTGCTTGGGGCTGGGCTGCCTGGGGGTGGCTCCCATTGCACTGGTCAGAAAAATGCTCAGGGAAGCCAGGTGTGGTGGTGCATGCTTGGCATCCCAGTACTTGGGAGGCTGGGACAGAAGGATTGCAGGTTCGTGGTCAGCCTCGGTTACTTAGTGAGGCCCTCCGCAACTTAGTAAGACCTTGTTTCTAATTAAAGAATAAAAAATAGGGCTGGGGGTGTAGCTCGGAGGTAGAATGCCCCTGGGTTCATTCCAATACGACCAAAAAGAAAGAGAGAGAGAGAGAGAGAGAGAGAGAGAGAGAGAGAGAGAGAGAAGAAAGAAAGAAAGAAAGAAAGAAAGAAAGAAAGAAAGAAAGAAAGAAAGAAAGAAAGGCGCTCAGGGTTGGCTCCAGACCCCTCCTTCCCCTGCTGGTCATCCTCGCCTGTTAACACCACCACTGGCTCTGCCAGACCAAGATACACACACACACACAAGAAACAGAGTTTCACTAAGTTGCCACATGCTAACCTCAAACGCGCAATCCTCCTTTCTCAGTCTCCCAAGTTTTAGGATTACAGGTTTGTACCACCATGCCCAGCCTCTACTAAGATTTTAACATACAACTTACCTTTTCCTCCCTTGGCCCTTTACTTGATGTCCTCCCAGGTTTCTAAATATTCTTGGAGAATTTTTCACAACATTGTAGCTTCATACTAAACTTGCTTATAAAAGCCAAACTTGCCAGGCGCGCTGGCGCACACTTGTAATCCCAGTACTTGGGAGGCTGAGACCGGAGGATCTCGGTTCTCGGCCAGCCTCAGCTTCATAGTGAGGCCCTCCGCAACTTAGTGAGATCCTATTTCAAATTAAGTAGAGCCAGGCATGGTGGCTCACGCTTGTAATCCCAGCACTTGGGAGACTAAAACCGGAGGATCTGGGTTCGAGGCCAGCCTCAGCTACTTAGTGAGGCCCTCCGCAACTTAGTGAGACCCTGTTTCAAAATAAAGGATAAAAAATAGGACTGGGGCTGTAGCTTGGAGGTAGAATGCCCCCAGGTTCCATCTCCAGTACCGCAAAAAAAAAGAATAAACTGGGCATGGTGGCCCATGCTTGTAATCCCAGTACTTGGAAAGCTGAGACAGGAGAATCAGAGGTTCAAGGACAGCCTCAGCAAGTAGTGAGACTCTTGTCAACCTAGCGAGATCCTGTTTCCAAATAAGAAATAAAATTAGGCTGAGGGTATAGCTCTAAGGTAGAAAGGTAGAATGCCTCTGATGGTTCAATCCCTAGTACCACCAAAAAAAAATAAAAATAAAAAGTAGGAGTGGGGGTGTAGCTCAGAGGTAGAATGCCCCTGGATTCAATCCCCAGTACTGCAAAAAAGAAAAAATAAAAAAGCCAAACCTTTCCCCACCTTGTGTGTGTGTGTGTGTGTGTGGTGCTGGGGTTTGAACCCAGGGGCATTCTATCTCCAAGCTACACCCCTAGTCCTACTTTATTTTTCTGTTTGGAAACAGGATCTTGCTAAGCTGCTGAGGCTGGTTTCAAACCTGTGAGCCTCCTGCCTTAGCCTCCCAAGTACTGGGCTGATGGGCGCGCACCATCAGGCCTGGCTCAAACTTCTCCTTTCTGAGTAGTTCGCGTATCCATCATGTTTCCTGCAGAAGCTCCCCTCTTTGTTCTTAGAACCCCAGGAAGCAGGGAGGGGAAGGTGCCCCTCAGGACTTTGTTGACCCCACTGGCTCCGTCTTAGAAGGAGGAACGGGTGGTCCCAAGCATCCGGGTGGAAACCTCACCCCTAGAGGCAGGCGGTCCCACTGCAGGGCAGAGGGTGGCCCAGGCGTGGACGGCGAGGGAGGATCACAGCCCTGAAGGCCCACGGGCAGCAGCGGCAGAGCGGGAAAGTGACGTGTGCTTCCTGAGCAGGAAGGCAGCCCATTGTGACTCCAAGGTGGCCAGATTTCCTTCGCACCAGGGGCCTGCCTAGACCACTGGTCGTGTGGACAGGACCATGACTCAGCCCGGCAAGTCCGGCCCACGCCCAGCACCGCTCTGCCCAGAGAGGGGCAGGCTCTACTGCCCTTAATTCCCAGAGAGGGGAAGGCTGAGGCCTTCTTGCCTCCCGCTGCGTGCTCTTCCTTCCACTCCCGTCTTCTCCCCCTCCTTCTGTTCTTCTTCCTCTTCTTTTTTTTTTTCTTTGTGTATGTGTGTGGTACCGGGGATTAAACCCAGGGGCCTTCTACCTCTGAGCTACACCCTCAACCCAATTTTCTAATTCTTTATTTTGAAACAGAATCTCACTAAGCTGTGCAGGGCCTCACTAAGTAGTTGAGGCTGGCCTCGAACCTGCAATCCTCCAGTCTCAGCCTCCCAAGTACTGAGATTACAAGCATGCGCCACCACGCCCAGCTCCTGTCTTCTTCTTTTGCTTTTTTGCCTCCAAGCTACACCCCCAGCCCTTCTTATTTTGAAACAGGGGTCTCACTGAAGTTGCTGAGGATTTCACTAAATTGCTGAGGCTGGCCTCGAAACCTAGGAGCCTCCTGTTTCAGCTTCCCAAGTACTGGAATTACAGGCATTGTGCCACCACCTTTTTTTTTGTGTGTGTGTGGTACTGGGGATTGAACTCAGGGGCATTCTACCTCCGAGCTACACCCCCAGCCCTACTTTTTGCTCTTTATTTTGAAACGGAGTCTCACTAAGTTTCGGAGTGCCTCACTAGGTAGCTGAGGCTGGCCACGAACCCGGATCCTCCGGTCTCAGCCTCCCAAATGCTGGGATTACAAGCGTGCGCCACCATGCCCGGCTTATTTTTTATTCTTTATTTTATTTTGAAACAGGGTCTCACTAAGTTGCAGACGGCCTCACTAGGTAGCTGAGGCTGGCCTCGAACCCAGATCCTCCAGTCTCAGCCTCTCAAATGCTGGGATTACAAGCGTGCACCATCACACCCAGCTCACCTGTTCTTTTTTTCTTTTCTTTCTTTCTTTTTTTTTTTTTTTTGGTGGTGGTACAGGGGATCAAACCCAGAGATATTCTACCACTGAGCTACACCCCCAGCCCTATTTTATATTCTTTATTTTGAAACAGGTCTCCAAACATTTGTGGAGGGCCTTACTAAGTAGCTGAGGCTGGCCGTGAACCTGCGATCCTCCTGTCTCAGCCTCCCATCAAGCACTACCACACCCAGCTCTCACCTCTTCTTTCTAGTAGACTAGCTGTTGTCACAGCGTCCTCTTTTATCGGGAGCCCCAGGCTGAACTCTCAACCGTGAGGCCCCAATAAAGACGCTGCCTGAATGTTGCTAATTCAAACCTCTCTTTATTATACCTCTCTCTCTGGGATCGAGGGCACTACACAAGCAGTAACAAACAGCACAGAAGCCGTCTCTCCAAATAGTGCCTTTCCAACAGACTCCCAATAACCCCTCTCTCCAGCAATCCACCTTCCACTAGCAACCCACAACCTTTCCTCCCAGAACTTTTCCAGCAATCCACTCCAGCAACAACCCAGCCAGCCTCTCTCTCACATGCGAGAGGTGGAAGCTCTTAAAGCCACCCAGGGCCTAAGCCACGAGGCGTCTCATACAGCTCTCACCTGGGCCGGCCACGAGCGGGGCGTGCTGGTGCATGCGCTCTGGCGTGGCGCAGCCCTAGAATGATACCACCTGCAGCCACTTCTGGCACTCTGCCAGGCGCCATCTAGAGGCGAGGTCTAGCTGGCCGAACTAGGCCCCCGATACTCTCATTCATTCAGCGTGATTGCTCGGTGCCAGCTGCCTATCAGGTTCTGTGCTGGGCTTAAAGGGTACAAAAGTAAGAAGACAGAGCCCGTCCTTGTAGAGGTGACATCACAACAGGGGGAAAGGCCCTGGGCAGGAGGCGAAGCAGTGAGACTTCAAGAGGGGCTTCGTCAGCACGTGTGCTCAGGGTCTCCTTGAGGAGTCTGTCCTGAGTGGACAGAGGTGGCCACACCGTGATCCAGAGCATGGAGATGCAGGCAGAGAAGGAATGGCGGACACCAAGGCCTGGGAATCCAGAGAAGCTAGGTATGGGGCCCAGAAGTGAGTCCCCACCTTCATTATGAAGCAGAGTGAACAACAATGACAAAAAAGAATGGGCGGGCCGGGCGTGGTGATACACACCCGTAATCCTAGTATTTGGGAGGCTGAGCCAGGATTGCAGGTTCACGGCCAGCCTCAGCAACTTAGCAAGTCCCTGTTTCAAAATTAAAAAATGCAATAGGCTCCTGGGTGTGGTGGTGCACGCTTGTAATCCCAGCACTTGGGAGACTGAGACTGGAGGATCACAGGTGCACGGCAAACCTCAGCTACCTAGTGAGGCCCTCTGCAACTTTGTGAGACCCTGTTTCAAAATAAAAGAATCAAAAATAGGGCTGGGGATGTAGCTCAGAGGTAGAATGCCCCTGGATTCCATCCCTAGTACCACAAAAAAAAAAAAAAAAAAAAAAAAAAAAAGCCACAGCGCAGGGGCAGGGAGAGGCTCAGCACCCACACACCCTTGCTGGAGGGGACCGGACTCTGGGCTGGAGGAGGTGGTGGCACACAGAAGCCTGTCCCACTGATGGTGTGGCTTTCAGTGGAATGGGAGATCGAGGGGGGGCCAAGGGAAAGAGCTGCACCGTCACCTACTCCAGAGGCAACGTGGAAGTTCCGAGGGAAGCTGGCCGCACGTGGTCTCCCGGCCTGCAGAAGCGCTCAGTTGCCAGGGTGCCACAGGCCTGCGCTGGGTGCGAATGGGTTACACGGGTGGCTGGATTTAAGCAAAGGGGAGGTTTTACCACTCCAGCAGGGTCTGTAATTACAGTTGACACTTCCCTATAATACAGGGCAAATTAAAATTGTTTTTGGAAGTTGGGTGTGGTGGCGTAAGCCTGTAATCCCAGTACTTGGGAGGCTGAGACAGGAGGATTGCAGGTTCGAAGCCAGCCTCAGCTACCTAGTGAGGCACTCCACAACTTAGCGAGACCCGGTTTCAAAATAAAGAATAAAAAATAAGGCTGGGGGTATAGCTCGGAGGTAGAATGCCCCTGAGTTCAATCCCCAGTACTGCAAAAAAAAAAAAAAAAAAAAAGGGCCAAAGGGTGCTGGGTGTGATGGCCCACACTTGTAGTCGCAGTACTTGGGAGGCTGAGACCGGAGGATCCGGGTTCAAGGCCAGCCTCAGCTACCTAGTGAGACCCTGTTTCAAAATAGACAATAAAATAGGGCTGGGAGTGTAGCTCAGAGGTAGAATGCCCCTGGGTTCAATCTCTAGCACTGCCTCCCCCAATCTTCTTTCAGATTCAATAGCCATAGCAGAAACACCTATCACTTAAACAAGAATTTATTTCAGGACTGTGTTTTTACCATAGATTCAGGTTTAATATAATTTAATACACATATAAAGACAGTTCTGGAGGCCATCCGGCTATGCTGACAGATGGCAGCGGAGGACGCTCAGGCCTGAGCCGACACCAGCTTGCTCATGCCTGAGAAGTAGGCCTTCTCTCTCTCGCTCATCACTTCGAAGTGCAGCGGCCGCCTGCAGAAGTTGCACTCGGCCGAGGAATGCGGCCGCAGCTCCAGCCCCACTCGCTTCCAGGTGGCCAGCAAATTCTCTGCAGGAGAAAGTGTTTCACAGTTAGAGTATCTGCACAAGAGAAAGGAAGCCTCTGTCCACACCAAGGCTTGTACACCGTTCCCAGCAGCCTTATTCAAAACAAACAGTGGAAACAACCCAAATGTCCATCAGCTCTACATGGGGAGGGCTGCTGGGTAATAACAAGAAACAGCTCAGCCGGGCGCACTGGTGCAAGCTTGTAACCCCAGTGTCTCAGGAGGCCGAGGCAGGAGCATTGCGAGTTCGAGGCCAGCCTGGACAACTTAGGGAGACTCTTACAATAAAAAAGGGGCTGGGATGGAGCTCAGTGGTAGGGTGCTCCCCGGGTTCAACCCCCAGTACTACCAAAAAAAAGAAATGAAATGGGAGTGCTGACTTATTCCACCCCACGGATGAACTGTAACAGTGTGTGCTGCAGAGGGGCCGGCGCGACTACACGTCACACGGTCCCACTTATACAGGATGTCCAGAACAGGCAAATCCACAGAGATAGAAAGTAGAGCCGTGGTGACAAGCGGCGAAACTGCTAAAGGGTGTGGGCTTGCTTTCTGGGTGATGGAAATGTTCTGGAATCAGACAGAGCCTCTAATCTCAAGAAAGCTGTTGTAAAAATACAAAGAGCTGGGCATGGTGGTGCATGCCCGTAATCCCAGGACTTGAGAAGCTGAGACAGGAGGATCACAGGTTTGAGGACAGCCTTAGCAACCTGGCAAGACCTGTTTCAAAATTAAAAAAAAAAAAAAAAAAAAGCCAGGCCTGGTGGCGCATGCTTATAATCCCAGTACTTGGGAGGCTGAGACAGGAGCAGCACAGGTTCAAGGACAGCCTCGGCAAGTAATGAGACTCTCATCAACCCAGTGAGACCCTGTTTCAAAATAAAAATAAAAAAGGACTGAGGTGTAGTTTGGAGATAGAATCCCCTGGTTTCAATCCCCAATCAATCAGTCAGTCAGTCAACTCCCAGAGCCGGGCTTCCTTCCAAGCCTCTGGGGACGCAGCCCCACCATCACCACTCCACAGTTAGAGAATTCTGGGGCTCGGAGTGTAGCTCCGAGGTAGGGTGCTGGCTTAGCACGCACACGGCCAACACCGAAACACAAAACAAAGACAGTCATGGAGTTGGTGCTTTTACAGCGCTGGGGACTGAACCCAGGGCTTTTGCATGCTAGGCAAGCGCTCTGCCACTGAGTGTGGCGGCAAATGCCTTTAATTCCAGTAATTGGGAGGTGGAGACAGTCAGGTCCAAGGTCAGCCTCTGCAATTTAGCAATGCCCTCCACAACTTAATGCCCTCCACAACTTCATGAGACCCTGTTTCCAAAAAACAAAAAAACTAAATAGGGCTGGGGGGGTGTAGCTCAGAGGCAGAACTCCCTTATCCCCAGTACCAAAAAACCATTTGAAGCCGGGCGTGGTGGCGCACGCTTGTAATCCCAGCATTTGGGAGGCTGAGACCGGAGGATCCGGGTTCACGGCCAGCCTCAGCTACCGAGTGAGGCACTCCGCAACTTAGTGAGACCCGGTTTCAAAATAAAGAATAAAAAATAGGGCTGGGGGTGTAGCTTGGAGGTAGAATGCCCCTGAGTTCAATCCCCAGTACCGCAAAAAAAAAAAAAAAAAAAACCATTTGAGACAAGGTCTAAGTCGCTCGGGCTGGCCCTGGCCCTGAACGTGGGATCCTCCTACCTGAGCCTCCCAAGTGGCTGGGATTACAAGATGTATAAAAACCAAGCATTTGTTAACAGAACATCCAGCGGGTCGGGAAGTTGAGCCACCCAGGGCGCTCAGGAGGGCAACGCCCCTTTGACGCAATGGCAAGCTGTGGCTAAAGCCCCTCAGCACATGCTTTTGTGACACGGGGCGGGGGGCGGCGTAGGAAGCACAGGCCGCACAACACGTTGAGCAACTTCCCTTACCGGCAGCCAGGCCTTGGGTGAGTTCCAGACCACAAGGTGTCTGGGATGGAGCAGCGCAGCCTGGGAGCTGGGCGGGGCAACTCCAGCCTCCAGAGGCCGCTCCTCCCCCAGCAGCCTCTGTGGTGCATCCCTAAGCAGGCTGGGTGTGTGTGTGTGTGGGGGGAGCCAGCAGGCTCTCTCAGAGCTCCCAAAGGAGCTGCACTCTTTTTTTGTGTGTGTGTGTGGTACTGGGGATTGAACCCAGGGGCATTCTACCTCCCAGCTAACACTCCCAGCCCTATTTTTTTTTTGTGGTACTGGGAATTGAACTCACAGGCATTCTACCTCCGAGCTATACCCCCAGCCCTATTTTTTATTTTTTATTTGGAAACAAGGTCTAAGTTGCGGAGTGCCTCACTAGGTAGCTGAGGCTGGCCGTGAACCCAGATCCTCCAGTCTCAGCCTCCCAAATGCTGGGATTACAAGCATGCGCCACCATGCCTGGCCCCAGTCCTATTTTTTTTTTATTCTTTATTTTGAAACAGAGTCTCACTAAGTTGGGGAGCTACTCACTAAGTAGTGAGGTTGGCTGAGAATCGGGATCCTCCTGTCTCAGCCTCCCAAGTAGTGGGATTACAATCATTACAATCATGGACCACCTCGCCCGGCTTGAGCTGCACTTCTTTTTTTTTTTTTGCGGTACTAGGGATTGAACTCAGGGGCGTTCTACCTCCGAGCTACACCCCCAGCCCTATTTTTTTATTCTTTATTTTGAAACCGGGTCTCACTAAGTTGCGGAGTGCCTCACTCGGTAGCTGAGGCTGGCCGTGAACCCGGATCCTCTGGTCTCAGCCTCCCAAATGCTGGGATTACAATCGTGCGTCACCACGCCCGGCTCGAGCTGCACTCTTTTAACTGGGACAAACAGTTAATGCTCCTTTAGGAGATGGGCGCTATGGCGCACACCTGTAATCCCAGTATTTGGGAGGCTGACGCAGAAGAATCGCAGATTCAAGACCAGCCTCAGGTACTTAGTGAAGCTCTGTTTCAAAATAAAAATAAAAAGGGCTGGAGGTATAGCTTGGAGATAGCTGCCTCTGGGTCTCATTCCCAGTACCAAAAAGTAAGTCTTAGGGTTTTAAGGCACCGAGGGCATCCTCCGTTACTTGGAGAAGAGGCGCTCACCCAGGAAGTAGCTCATCATCTGCGGGGTGTGGTGGGGCGTGGGGGCGATGCGCAGGAGCTCCTCGCCGCGCGGCACGGTGGGGTAATTGATCGCCTGCACGTAGATGTTGTGTCTACTCATCAGCTCATCACAGATTTCTGTGTTCTTAGCAGCATCGGCCACCTGTGGTTGATGAGGGCAGAAGACGGGGTCAGAAGATGGGGCCTGGGCACCTGCAAGCGGAAGGAGCTGGTGCCCCCAGCATCTGCAAGCCCCGCCCCACAGGCCGAAAGGATGCTCTCTGCACCATGCTTTCCACACCGTGCTCTCCCAGGAGACAAGACCGCTTTACTACACTAGCTGCGTGCCCTTCACTAATTCAACAGAGACACTATAACAGTGCCAACCACTTGTGGCGGGAAGGGCGAGCCCTATGTTGAAATTTACTAAGCGGAAGTCGGACTTCAAAGCTGCTCTGCTCAGCTCTGGAGCTTTTCAGAAGCCCTCCCTGTTTACCCTGGGGCTAAGGTCAGTGCTTTGGAAAAGGAAGCTCAGAGGTTCAAAGAGGTTCAAAGGCCTCGCTCTCAGCGTGAAAGCAGCCAGAGGCAGATGAGGCAGAGGCGCCTGCAGCCACCCGCCCGGCCCGCCCCACCCCAGGAGGGGGACCAGGAGGCCATTACCCGCACAGGGATGATGTGGCTGGGGCAGTGGACGACCGGCAGGCCGGCGTCCATCAGCATCTGCCTCATGAGCTTGACGTTGCGCTGGTGCTGGCGGCGGAGCGCGCGGCCCTCGGCGCTCTTCAGGATGCGCACGGACTCCAGGGCTCCAGCCAGCAGCATGGGCGGCAGGGAGGTGGTGAAGATGAAGCCGGCCGCGTAGGAGCGCACCGTGTCCACCAGTGAGCTCGTGCTGGCGATGTAGCCCCCGACACAGCCGAAGGCTTTGCCTGGGGAGAGACACCGCGTCAGGGTCCTCCCAACACCAACAGAGGAGGGGGACGTTCGCCCACGTTTAAGAGGGAGAAACTGAGGAATGCTAGGAAAAGGCTCTTGCTCCACGTCACGTGGCCGAGCTCGGCCGGGGTGACCGGTCGCAGTGTGGCTGCCCCCACTCCCACCCACATGTGCCCTGTGTCCGGGGCCCGAGCTGGGTGCCGGCCCATCCTCACAGAGTCGCCTAGAACTATGACGGTGGCTGTGTCGCTTCCCCCTTAAGTCAACTCAAAATGGACTACTAGCACCTGCCAGGTAAACAGGAAAAGGCAGAACCTGTTCAGGTCGGCTCAGCGCCAGGCCTGTCTTTTCATTCTGATCAAGTCCTTTATATAATCTGAATCTCGAGTTTCAGAATTAGGATCCCAGAAGAGTTCTCAGAGGTCTTAATACTGTGTCCTGTAATTAACATTTTTTGCTAAACCACAGAAGGGCTGGGTGGGTTCAAACTCCTACAGTGGAAAATTCCTCCCTGCAGTTTTCCCACCTGCCAGTCATCAGGCCTTCCAGGAGCCCAGGTCGAGTGCCCTGCGAGGAAAGCGCAGGGGCTGGGCCAGGTGAGCGCGCCTTTCTCCCAGCAGGCCACTCGGGTGCCGGCTGGCCAGGGCCGAGGGACACGTGTCACCCCCGTGTGCAGGTCTTCGCCGGGCATTTCTGCTATGGTAACTATGCTTCCACCCGCCTTCCAAATTGGAAGGTTTGAAGATGCCCTCACACGTCTATACTCTACCTTTTCATCTCTTCAGGGCTCTCCCACGCAAAGGCAGGACTTGTAATAACTATCTGCAGGCAGTCTGCTGACTTTCTCCACAAGCAGCTGACATGGATCCTGCTGTGGTCTCCACGAGGTGGAGGAGAAGCGGGGGCGTGGAGGTTAACCCCAGCCCGAGGCCCCACGGCCGTGAGAGAGGTGGCCAGGACTGAGGCCTGGGCGGCAGGGCTCCCGGGGAAGGCGGGAGCTGGCATGTCCCTGCGCTGGGACAGAGCTCAGCACTTCCTGACACCTGGACCTAGCTACTGCTCTAGCAGACAAGTCCTAGAATTCCTTCTTCTTTTTAATTTAGGGGAATAATCAGAGGCACAAAGAACAAAGGCTCTTGTCATTCCATATTAGAGGCAAAACTATGCTCGGAATGAACTCGAATGGCAGTAAGTAGTGCTTCTGTCATGCTTGGCTCTGAGAGTCTGGGAACCTCAGTGTCCCAAGGGACTCTGCTCAGCCAGGCCACCACTCACTGGGACAAAGAAATTCTCGAGAGAGAGAGGCCCAGACTTCACGTGCTATCCCACTGCCGCCTCGCCAATCCACTAGTGCCGATGGCGGAAGGTGCAGAGTACGTACCAAGTGTTCCAGAAATGATGTCCATTTTGGGCATGACACCATCCCGATCGCCAATCCCTCCGCCTCGAGCCCCGTACAGCCCCACGGCGTGGACCTCATCCACAAAGGTGATGGCTCCAAACTCGTGGGCCACGTCGCACAGCTCCTCCAGGGGGCACACGGCGCCTGGGGAAGACCAGAGACCCTGACGAGCCGGCCAGCGCAGAAGTGTCTACTTGCTAAAGTCAGGACAGAGTAACTCACGCTCTAAAGTACTGGGGTTTTTGTTCGTTTGTTCTGTTTGTTTGGTACTGAGGATTGAACCCAGGGGCTCTCGACCTCCGAACTACACCCCCAGCCCTTTTTATTTTTGATTTTCAAAAATGGTCTCCCTAAGTTGCTGCTATGGCTTTGAACCCACGATCCTCCTGTCTCAGTGGGATTGTAGGCATGTGCCACCATGCTGGGCCTAAGGTATCAGTATTGATATTGGGAAAAAATGAACTTCCAATTTCTAAGTTAGTAGAAAATAAACATCCAAGGTGGGCATGGTGGTGCACACTTGTAATCCCAGTACTTGGGAGGCTGAGAACTGAGGATCGGGGTTCTCGGCCAGCCTCAGCTACTCAGTGAGGCCCCCTGCAACTTAGTGAGACCCTGTTTCAAAAAAAGAAGAAAAGAAAATATATACCCACCCAAGTCTATACAATGTCCACCAGTAGTTATGGAATTCCAGCAAAAACAACCCCTACCCTTTTCGGGGCTGGACATGGAGCCCAGGCCTTGTGCGCACTCCACCACAGAGCTGCGCCCCGGCCTAGTTCTTCATCACGGGTCTCACATTCACCGGTGGACACTCACCATCCATCGAATGCACGGTTTCAAAGGCGACGATCTTGGGGACGGAGGGGTCAGAGCGCTGCAGCAGTTCTCGGAGGTGGCTGACATCGTTGTGGCGGAAGATGTACTTTGGCACTCGGCTGTTCCGAATCCCCTGGATCATAGAGGCATGGTTCCCAGAATCGGAGTAGATCTCGCAGCCTAACATGAGAAAATGCTATTTACTGACATTTGCATCAAAGACAAATTATTTCCTAGACAGAGACGACAGACTTTTTCCTCAAAATATGCCTCGAAGGCACCATTAGAGAAAGACCCTGTGCATCAGTTGTTTTCCTGGCTTAGTAACTATGGCCCCCCTCCTTCTTTGAGGTACTGGGATTGAATCCAGGGCACCTACCACTGAGCTGCATTCCCAGCACTTTTTATTTTTTTAATTAATTAATTAACTTTTTTTTTTTTTTTTTTTTGCAGTACTGGGAATTGAACCCAGGGGCATTCTGCCTCTGAGTTACACCCCAACCCTATTTTTCATTCTTTATTTTAAAACAGGGTCTCACTAAGTTGCAGAGGGCCTCACTAAGTAGCTGAGACTGGCCTCGAACCTGCTATCCTCCTGTCTCAGCTTCCCAAGTACTGGGATTACAAGCGTGGGCCACTATGCCCGGCTTATTTTTTATTTTTGAGACAGGGTCTCGCTAAGTTGCTGAGGCGGGCCTAGAACTTTCGATCCTCCCACCCACTTAGCAGCATTACAGGAGTGTACCACACCTGGCTACTGCTTCTCCTTTGAGACGGTCCAAAGGTACAACAACCCTAAGGAGAGCAATTACTATGTCTTTAAATGTGTGTGCCTCACTCCAAACCTAACCAAGGAATAACTAAAACAATTAAGAGGTTTCTACAAAGGAACTTCTTGGATCACAAAGCAGGTCCCTGGTCATCAGCTCAGGAGTGGAACCTTTCACGTATGAGTCTTCACTGGTTACCACGCCCCTGTAAACCACCATATGTGGTGGCACCTCATGCTCAAAGATGAATCGCTCCCAGACAAGTCAGTGTGTGTGTGTGTGTGTCACTGGGATGAACCCAGGGGCACTCTACCTTCCAGCCACACCTCCAGCCCTGTTTTATTTTCTATAACTTTAATTTTTTTTTATTATTTTTTTTTTTGTGGTACTCGGGATTGAACTCAGGGGCGTTCTACCTCCGAGCTATACCCCCAGCCCTATTTTTTATTCTTTATTTTGAAACCGAGTCTCACTAAGTTGTGGAGTGCCTCACTAGTTAGCTGAGGCTGGTCTCGAACCTGGATCCTCCGGTCTCAGCCTCCCGAATGCTGGGATTACAAGCATGGGCCACCACGCCTGGCTTTTATTTTATTTTTTTTTTGGCGGTACTGGGGATTGAACTCAGGGGCATTCTACCTCCGAGCTATACCCCCAGCCCCATTTTTTATTCTTTATTTTGAAACCGAGTCTCACTAAGTTGCGGAGTGCCTCACTAGGTAGCTGAGGCTGGCCGCGAACCCGGATCCTCCGGTCTCAGCCTCCCGAATGCTGGGATTACAA
>PVLC010009700.1:5989-53206 GCA_004027655.1 Graphiurus murinus | reverse complement strand
AAAAAAAAAAAAAAAAAAAAAAAAAAAAAAAAGAAAGAAAAAAGAAAGTTGAAACAAGTTCTTGTTAAGTTACCATGGTTTGGCCTGCGATATTCCTTCCTGAGCCTCCCAAGAACTAGGCTTACAGGAGTGTACAGATTATAGGAGCGTACCACTTGTGCCCAGCTAAATTATTATAAATCTTGATCATCATCCAAGGTATACAGTATTTCATGGACTTCCTTCTTGATGTCATTCGAAACCAGGATTTGTGTGTCTTCTAGATATAGAAATGCCTAGCAAATAGTAGGCACCTAAATAAATATGAATGAATAAATGAATTGATACAAATGGTGAACTAGTGAACCAATGACACAGTCCCAGGGACTTAATTTCCAACTTAGTCACCAAATATTCTTTTTAAAAATACCTGTACTGGTGCACTGTAATTATATATCATAATGAGGTTCAAAGTGATACAAATACACATGCACACAGCTCTTGGTGTGTTTCCCTCTGGATCCCACCAGATATGCTTAATGATAGTATTATTTCATTCACGTTTCTCTTTTGTGTTCACAAGATCTCATTATGCCTTGCTGAAACCCAGTTACAGTCATTCTTTTTTAATCCCTTGATCTTCTTTTACTAAAGCAATTCTATCATGAAGGGAAATGAGGTTAGTCTAGCATGACTTTTTTTTTTTTTTTTTCATGAATCAATGCTGGGCTTAAGCAATTCCTTTTTCCTTATCTAAGGGATGCCAAACCATTAGCTTGCTAATCTGTTAGATTTTGGCCTCAAATTGACATTTCAATTATATATTCAGCATCTAATTTATCTCTATCTCTTCCCCTCCTTTCCCAGTCTACAAGCTCCTATTTTGCACATTAAATCATACAATGAATCACTATCACAGCACTAGAGACGTAAATCAGGAATTAGCAATCACAGAACTGCTCTTCTTTGGATGTAGTAATTCAATAGAGAAAATAAGACTGATTCAATAGCTTGACTCTCAGTGAGTTTCATTTTCCCTGACAAATTAAGGATTTGGACAGGACAAACATGTGCCCTGAAAACTAAAAATCTAAATAAGAAGACTGTATATCAATGAGCACTTGAAAAGTAAATCTATCCCCTACTGTTTACTACACATCTTAATAGAAAAGCTAAAGGCAAAAGTAGGACAACATAATAATATAATTGTGACTCGAAATCAATAAAGGCAACAGAAAAAAAGAAAAATCAAGAGATTAAGAACATGGGCAGGATCTAAAAAAGGTATCTAATTTGAAACATAGAATTACAAGCAATTAAGAGGAAGACTTCTGAATATTCATTTAATAAGTAGACACAGAAAAGGAAAAAGAAGCGGTAGGGATGATGAGAAGATGTCTGGGGGGATAACCTGGCTAACTCTACTTTCATTTTATTAAATAACTATGTGTCAATGACCTAAATTTGGGAAGAACATACTGAGGTATCATGTCAAAAACTGGGATCTGATCTGCCTGTCCTTTAAAAGTACAGTGAGATCCCAGCCAGCTGGACTTGACAATGGATACAGAATGTGAACCAGACTTCTGCTGTCTCCACACCCGTACCACTCCATGATTGATGGAATGGTCCCCAGGAGGAGGAAATAAGGACAAAGTTGGATTTCTTAGTACATCTGGCAAAAACTCTGGGAGCAAACTTTATGGGACACAAAGTTGGATATAAAACCAAACCTTTCAAAAAGTTAAGTTCACAACACTGTTCTAGAAGGCAGCTTAGGATTTTGGGAGTCAGCCAGTTATATATTTATCTATTTTATCTATTAGTTTTTTGGATCTGAAAAAAAAAAAACCAGATTGATCCTTAGCCTCATGAACAAGAAGTGTCTTTGATCCAGCTCTTTATTTTGGCATAACCAGCATACCACATGAAGCCTGAAAAATGTAGCTGTGAACTAAAAAAGAGTGAGCAAAGAGTGACCTTTAAGAAAGCCAAAGGAGAACTCCCTGACACCACTTCATTCAACAATGAAGACTGAGTCCAGCTCAGGAGGATTTTTATCAAATAAAGGGAAAAGTCTGATGCCTTGGGACAATAATGGAGACTAACACAAGCACAGCTTGCTTTTGTAAAACTGGACCGCCGTCACCTAGCTTTCACAGCCCCCAAAGCCAAGCCAGGAAAAGCTTTTAGAGTGAAGGCGAATGTGCAGATTGTCCAGGGCAGCTGACATGCCAGTTTCCAAGAACCTCCACACTGAACTGTGGCCGGGTTCAAACCTAGTGCACACAAACAGCTCACAAAGTGTCACAAATCTAGAATTCCTGCCTCGTCACAGCAGTTAGGCTTCCCTTCCTTTCTCCCCTTTTCCCCAGGAAGCAAAACAGCAGGCAACTTGGCACAGTCAACTCCACAGCTTTTCTGGCTCCAGTAACCTGCCTCTGCCCCTTTCCTTTGATTGGCCAAGGAAAATAAGAGACAACTCCAAAAGCTCCATCCTTCTTTTTTTTTTTTTTTTTTTTTTAACCTTCTCCACCTGTCTTTTTTTCTTTTTTATAAAATAGGGAATATACTGGAGAAATCACAAGAAAGGAGATTCTATTTAAAAAAAAGTAATGACAGCCGGGCGGGGTGGTGCATGCTTGTAATCCCAGCATTCAGGAGGCTGAAACCGGAGGATCCGGGTTCGTGGCCAGCCTCAGCTACCTAGTGAGGCACTCCGCACTTAGTGAGACCCGGTTTCAAAATAAGAATAAAAAATAGGACTGGGGGTGTAGCTCAGAGGTAGAATGCCCCTGAGTTCAATCCCCAGTACCACACACACAAAAAAAAGTAATGACAAAAGGCCCAGAATAGCCAAAGCAATTATGAGCAATAAGAACCATGCTGGAGGCCTCACAATTCCTGATTTCAAATTACACTACAGAGCTATGGTAACAAAAACAGAAAGGTACTGGCACAACAACAGACACATAGACCAATGAAATACAATAAAAGACACCACTACCAATCTCACTATTACATACAGGAAGTGGTGGGTAGCCGGGTGGAACTTGAAGGGAAACATACCAAGACCTGTGTGCATGTTTGCTTGTATGACTTTGAACCTTACTATCATGTATAATTACAACAAACCAATAAAAGTATATTGTAAAAAAAAAAGTTGGCAAGACACAGATCTCTCACACATTCTGAAACAGAAGTGTTACTGGTCAAAACTGTCATTTAAGCAAAGTACAGCACAGCAGAGTGAAATGGAATGCTCAGGTGTGCCTGATGAAAGCGTCAATGTAACAGATTGAAGAAGTAAAGGTTTGGGGAATGCCAAGGGCACGGGTGAGTGTGGCTTTGGGTGGCTAGGCATGGGGAAAGCCAGGTCTCAGCACCATCACTGCTGTGAGGGCTTTCCAATGTCTGACTCCAAGCAGCACTCTTTACCTGCCTCATCTTTGTTTGCCTTCATAGCAACCTGTTGAGACAGGTGTGCTATCATTCCATTTTACAGATGAGAAGACTGAGGCTTAGGTTAAATAATTTCTGCAAGTTCATACACAGAGTAAGTAAAGAACTGCTTTTGAGCCTAAGTCTGCATGCTTCTATAGTAACAATGAGGAATATAAAATCACAACTTAAAACTGCCCCTGTAAGATATTTCTAACAAACCATTATTGCCATGGGCCTTTGTTTTACAAATACTAAAAGCATCCAAAGATCTACACAAATATGCTCAATTGATTTCTGACAAAGCTCCAAAACCAATATAGTGGAGGACAATAACCTTTTTCTGACATTTGTTGACTAAATGGACAATAAATGGTGTTGGAGCAATTGCATGTCCATAGGCAAAAAGCCTCAACCTAAATCACGTACCTCATATAAAAGGTAATTCAGAATGGACCATAGACTTAGATGTAAAACTATGAAATCATCTAGAAGAGGACTTTTTAAAACATGCACTGTTTCAGTGTTAGCTGTATGCAATATGAAGATAATAATGAAGATAAAGAGCAGATGTTAGGCGTTGTGCTAAACACTCTTTTTGCTTTAATCTCACATTCCTCACAGGTAAAGGTAAATAAGGCAGCTGAAGCACAGAGAGGTTAAGCAGCCCGCACAAGTAGTTGCAGGCCTGCGCACTCGCTGGCTCGTCAGTGCTGCCTGCTCTATTGCAACCACTGCCCTACGCTCGGTGGCTGTCCCTCTGAAATGGGAAATACCTGACACAAAAAATAAGATTCTTCTTTATTGTGCAAGGTGGACTCCTTTTTTTTCTTTTCTTTTTTTGGTGCTGGAAATTGAATACAGGGGTATTCTACATCCGAGCTATACCCCCAGCCCTATTTTACTTTATTTTTTATTTGGAAACAGGATCTCACTAGGTTGACAAAAACTCTACTAAATTGTTGAAGCTAGCTTCAAATCTGCGATCCTCCTGTCTCAGCCTCCTAAGTACTGGGATTACCGGTATGTGCCACCATGCCTGGTGCATGGCGAACTCTTTAAGGCATGTGAACAAAGTCTGAAGCTAGATGGAGGTGAAGAGCCGGCTGAAGCAGGAGCTTCACTTAGCTCTCCCTCCCTGTATGAATGACCAGGCCAAGAAGCAGATGCCTATCTTAGATGTGAAGTCATAGGGCACGGCGAGCCCTGTAGCTCAAACAGTCTTTACTTCTCAGTTCCAGTGGCAAGAGTGGACAACCAAGAGAAAGAAAGGCCTAAGCCTCCAAGTAATTGCACACACTCCCCACTGGCCTCGAAGAGCACAGCCCTTCAGACTGGGGGTTTTCCATGTAATGGAATTATTACCGGTAGGAAGGACTCCCTATCTGTCACAAGAGGGTTCTTACCTCCTTTTAAGTTCTCTTGAGACTGCAAGGTGACTTACAAACCTGTAAGCTACTGGCCATGCAGGCTGTGGGCTGAGGGGTTTCAGCAAGCAGGTGCCTTACTCTTCAACACTTGCCTCTGCCTGCCTCCTCTGTGCCACAGTGGCACAAGGGGCACAGAATGTGTCTTCTTCACAGTAGACACCCCTTCTGTAGCTTGCTTGAAGGAGCTGTCTAGGTACGGAAGGGTTAAGGTGTGTGCTGGCTGCTGGCTCTCCATTATTATCACTTTGAAAAGCCGCAGCGTTTACAGGAAGAGTGTGAGAAAGCTGCCACGTTCCCGGCCAACATTTGGTTCCCATTACCGTGAATAATCTCTTTCCTCCCTCCTTCCCCAGCCCCCACCTTCTTCTACTTTTTCCACATTTTATATTAAAAGTACATCAAACAGTTTTCTTCCTTTTTAATATTTTCCTTAAGCTTTTTTAACTCAGTTTTCTGGGTTCTCTGACTTTTCTGGTTATTCATTACTAAGGGAGGGGGAAGGATCAGGCTCCTTGGGTGAAATCAGTCAAAAACAGAACCAGGAAAGAAAAGCAGCTAAGCAGTGGGGGAAAGAAGAAGAAGTGGACTCAAGGACGCTTTCCAGCATTGATGACATTAAGAAAAAAAAGCCAATGAGACACCTATGCCCTCCTGGCCTTGGACACCCCCCCCCCCAGCCTTCTCAGTTGTCTTCCTGCCACAAAACAAAGCATCCCCAAAGTAATGTATCTAAAGATAGGATCTCTTAATTGTACCATCAGCCAAAAAGGGAGGAACTTGTATGAAAGGGATAAGCAACAGTGCAGTGGAACAGAAGGAAAGGCAGTGCAGGCCAGGGGCAGGGAAAGGGCATGTGCCCGGACTCCAGACTCCAGGCTGCTGGGAGGGCCTCGCAGAGGCCAATCTGACAGATCTGCAAACATTCAAAGGGAACACATCATTGATCCAACAAATTCCACTTCTAGGAATTTATCCTACGGCAATACTTGCACATGTGCACAAAGATACATGCATAAAGGGTCCACTGCAGGCGCCTCAACTGCATACAACTTGTTACTCCTTAATAGGGGAACAACAAGATAAATTTGGGTCCATTCATGCTTTTGAAAACTACATGGTGAGGGGTCAAATGAGAATTGTGTGCAAATATGTTGTTAACAACTTGTACTTAACAAAGATGTATGCTATATTGCACGAATTACTACAATAAAAAATTTTAAAAAAAACTACATGGTGGTTAAAAATACTCAAGTAAGATTATTTGAACAGACAAAATAATTTGTTAAATTTGTTAGATTATTGTATGATGTGGTTACATGTATGTATTACTTATGCAACTTTTTTTTTAAAGGTATGGCTATTTATGATGTGAGACAATAATTCACCAATAAATGTATTAAAAATAAAGGTATAGCTGTAAGTATTTCAGGCTATAGAAAAAAAGAATAAACATATATAACCTCCTCAGCCCCATTTTGCAGCCCTGGGCAAACTTTCCCGAACTGGAAAAAATTTGAAACTTAGAACATTTTTTAACTTCACAACATATAAAATCAGAAATAGAGAACTAGACAGTAAAAAAAAAAAAAAAAAAAAAAAAAGACTGAGGGAATCCTCAGAAAGTTAGGACGACAGAGAAATGGCCAAATTGGCCAAATAGGAGAGAAGAAATGATGACCTAAGAGGTCCCAAAGTTTCCAAGGATACAGTCATGATAATGACAACAATGACACTGATCTAAACAAACATTCTACTCTAAGTCCACTGCCATAACGGGAAGAAAAAGTATGTATTGGGGGAAGGGCATAGGTGGTACAAGAGTACTAAATTTCCTGAGAGGAAGTTAGTAGATAATATCACAAATGAAAATATGGTAGAATAAACATATGACTTAGAAATATGAAGGGAAATAACGAAAGAAACAATAGTTTACATTCTCACCAGTGGTGCGCAGGATTCATCACATCTTCAGCAACACATGTGGTTTTCTATCTTTGATTAAATCATCCTAACGAGTGTGAGTTAGTATCTCATTATAGTTTTGATTTCCATTTCCCTAATAATTGGTGATGCTGAGCATCTTTTCATGTTTTTCTTGGCCATTTGTATATCTTTCTCAGAAAAAAAAAAGTCTATTCAAAAGTCTTTTGCCCATTTTTTAATCAGGATGTTTGTTTTGTTGTTTCTGATATTGAGTTGTAGGTATTCTTTCAGTATTCTGGATATTAGTCCCTTATGAGGGTTGATTTGCAAATGTTTTCTCCCATTCCATATGTGACTGTTTTACTCTGTCTACTTTGATACATGAAATTTTTTAATGGGGGGAGGGGCTGGGGATTGAACCTAGGGGTGTTCTACCTCCAAACTCTATGTATTTTAGCTCGCGTTTGGGTCTTTCCATTGTTGCATTTTGCAATAACCTATTGTTAACCCAGGCCAGGCCTTGAATACTGTTAGGTGGGGATCTTTAGGGCCATCCTGAAGTCTGGCTCGAACAATAATTCAAGTGCACAGTTCTAAAAGGTAATTCTATAAGGTTTAAAGTGAAAATGGGAATCCCATGCCCCTTCCTCCCCACAACTGCCTAACCTCCATCTAGCTTTAGACTTGTTCACTTGCCTTAAAGAGTCCGTATTGCACCGGGCATACATACTTAACTCTATGACCCCCCTGACCTCTGGAAAGATATTATATTCATGAAATATTCCTATCAGACCATCTAGTAAAGAAGCACACCAGAGCCTCTGTGCAGAGAACCCTGGATCCAACTACTGCATATATATATATATATATATATATATATATTAAGTCCCCCCCCAAAAAAAAAACCAACCAAAAACCCCAGTAATCACACATCCAGTCATTCATTTCTGGGTACATACCCAAAATAATTGAAAAATTGAAAGCAGGAACATGAACAGATATTTATACACCCATGTTCCCATGCCTCCCTGCCTCTGTGCAATTCTCTACCATTTCCACCTAGAAAAATATAATAATTTCGTCTCTGCAAGATCTGCTATGGGCTTGCTCCAATATTGCTGGTTTTTCTGAGGCCCTTTTACTGGCATGCTTTTTGTACTATGATTACCTTCATAGTGTCTATTTCTTATCCACTGGACTAACCAGTAAGGCAGTGAGCTCCCCATACTGGTGTTTGTACATCCAGAGCCTGGTCATACTACGTTTGTTAAATGAATGAATGGATGAATAAATGGACATTCCTCCCTCTGGGAGAGTGTATGTCCCACCAGAAGAAAAGAAACTAGAACAAATAACCCTTTGCAGCATTGAAAGGATCAAATGGAAAAGTAATGAGAGAATGAGAAGTGCTGGGCTCTAGTCCTTACAGTATCAACAGGCAGATGTGAGCATACGCACAATCTATTTAATTTCTCTGGGTTTCAATTTGGACATCTGTAAAACAGGGAAATGTTGAGCATAATTCCCATTTACTCCTCAGTAGGGACCATATAAAAGTCTTTTCCCAACCATTTAATTTTCATTTGTTCTTCAGAACATCCCTAGGAAGTAAGCAATGTATTCTTATTTTACAGGCAAGAATATTATGCTCACAGGACTTGCCCTAGGTAAAATAGCTAGTATGAGACTAAGAAATGAGTAATCCAAATTCATCTGCCTCTAAATACATGTTCTCAAAAACTAGATCATAATATTTAAATGTGAGATCTCAGATACTTAAAAGAATTCAGGGCTGCTCAAGCCATTTGACAGTACTAAAAGTGGCTCATTTATGCCACTTTTCTCTAAGGTGGAGCTCCTGTAAGACAATGGGGACCAGGTGATGGGAGAATGAATATGCACCAGAAATCAGAGGCTTGAAACAGGGAATAGTCTTCCTGGATGACAGGTCAGAATTCAGAGAAGGAAGAAAATGCAGGATAGGATGATAGGGAAGAGGATGACTGGGGGTGGGGTGCAGCCTGGCAGAACAGAAAGGGCAGGGAGAGAAAAGCAGGAAAGGAAGATGAGATGTGCTGAGGAAGGCGTGGGGGTTGGCTGAGGGAGGATGATGAGGGACCCAGGGCCCTGGTGGGCAGAGCTGTGGGATGCAAATGACCATGCTGTGATAGTCTGCCAGGAGAGCAATTCCAGAGGAAACTAGGAAATGGGACTGAGAGGGTTAAAAGAAAGCTCGGCTTGGGCCTGGTGGGAGACGGGGGAGACTCTAAGAAAACAATGACCCCCCAGGTCTGAAAAGAGGAGCTTGAAGACTGAAAGAGTGATGACAGGGAGAGCCTGGAATGGATGCTGAATGCTTTAAACCTGGGCCAAGCTACCTGAGTAATGAGTCTGAACTGGTGACTTAACGCTGGGGGAGATTAGCCTGTGTACATCGGCCGTGTAAACAAACACTACTATTTTATAGTAGTATATTGAAGAGACCTAATCATGTGTGGTACTTTATAAAGCATGTCCATGAATATGGTTTCATCCGACTCCCACAACAATCCCGAAATCACCCGGCACATAGCATAATGAGGCTTACGTTTTGTCCAATGATTTTCCCCCAAGTCAGGAAGTCCTGGTAGATCTGGGACGGGTACCCAGGTACTCCCATTTCTGCCCTGAGGTTCTTTGTATAGAAATAAAATATAGTATTTGCCTTTAACAGACTTACACCTCAGGAGCAAACCTACAAGGGTATAAAAAGAATAGTTATCTACACAAGGGAACATACAATAAATTCCAAAAAGGAGTGGAGTTCGGAGGAAGAAGCAAATTGTAGGGCAGTTGGATAGGGCTTGAGGTGCTTGTAGACTGAACTGGGGAAAAAGATTATTATGCAGGAGCCGGGCGTGGTGGCGCACGCTTGTAATCCCAGCATTCGGGAGGCTGAGACCGGAGGATCCGGGTTCTCGGCCAGCCTCAGCTACCTAGTGAGACACTCCGCAACTTAGTGAGACTCGGTTTCAAAATAAAGAATAAAAAATAGGGCTGGGGGTATAGCTCGGAGGTAGAATGCCCCTGAGTTCAATTCCCAGTACCGCAAAAAAAAAAAAAAAAAAAAAAAGATTATTAAGCAGAAAGAAGAAAGCAGGGAAAGCACAATATCCCTCCCCACAGCACAGTGGTTATAAGTGCAATCATTTAACAAATGTTTATTGTATAAGTGCAATCATTTAACAAATGTTTATTGTTAGCATTGTGCTAAATGCTGAGAGGCCAATGGTAAACAAGAGGTTTACTCCAAGACCAACAGTATCAGGGTTACTTGCTGGGAGGAAGATGGGAGGACAGGGGGATCATCTGATTTTCTAGAAAAAGGGAGAAGTTCTAACCTCGAGAGTGATATCCCAATCTAACACAGAAATGTAGGGCCTCCAGTTTTTCCAAACCTCACTATATTCCCAAAACAGAAGAGGAAGGAATCTACCTCTCCTTTGGCAGGTGCTTAGAGAAAGTCAGGGCCACAAGGAAAAAGGGAGGCATTAAAGGAGATCTTCACAGCAGAGGCATAGTAAAAAGAAAAAGCCAAGAGCTCCTTATTTCTCCACAATTTCATATGTACCCTCCCAAAGTCCAAACTCCATTGTATATACTATGCACATATCATAAAGAAAAAAAACTGTAATATGGGAACAGGGAGAGAGTCTGCAAAGTGCTGAAACAGCATACCTGGCAGCTGCTAAAACAAAACTTCAAAGATTTGGCTTCTTTGAAAAGCCATCAGGCTGAACCCCACCCACTCCCCCTGCTAGCCACAGCTTCCCTGGGAGCCAGTACATGTAACCACTTCCGCATGTTTGGCTCTGTTCCCCAGGGTTGGAGCAGCTCTAGAAGCCATGTCACGACTGCCAGCCAGGCAGGTGGGGGTGGTGTTGGAGGGAGTGGAGAGGAAACAAGACCTTCCCCAACATCTAGCCATGGATCCCTCAGAAAATAAAGTGCTAATGATAGTGGAATATGTTTTTAAAAATCCCTTCCTCTCAGGCACCCTCATTCTGATTGGTTAGGCACTAGTAACAGAAGTTCTGGCCTTTTGCAATTTCCAAGGCATCAGAATATGCCCCTTCCAGCACCACAAATTAGTTCAAGAACAGCATCTGTGGTAAATCTCTAGATCTAAACAAAAAAGGCTCAAGATCTACCAAAGATCCTAAGAGGATAATCAAGAATATGCTGTTCTTAGAAGCTTGTCTCCTTTTATTTTTTATTTACTTATTTTTATTATTATTATTTGGTACTACGGATAGTTCATTCTACCTCTGAGCTAAACCTCTTAGTCCTATTTTATTTTATTTTTTTAAATTTTGAAACAGGGTCTAAATTGCTGAGGGTCTTACTAAGTTGCTGAGATTGACCTCAAACCTGTGATCCTCCTGTCTCAGTCTCCCAATCTTTTTATTTTTAAACCACTGATCAAGTTTGGGTCTTTATCACATCTTTTAGGACAACCATATAGTCCTGTGCTGCCCAATATGGTAACTAACAGTCACATGTGGCTTTTGAACTTTTGACTTGTGGCTAATGTGACTGAGAAACAGATTTTTTTTATCTTACTTAATTCTAATTAGCTTCAATATCTGCACACAATTTGTGGCTGTCATACTGGACAATACTGGTTTAGTTTGTCATTCACTAAATGTTCACTAAGCCCTTTGTTTAGGGCACGAAAGGATACAAAGATGTGTAAGACTTGATCTCTGCTCTCTAAGAACTTACAGTCGAATATAGGCAGTAGGACAAGTATGCAAACAACTCTACTATAAGGAAGAGGGGTGAGGGTCATAGCGGTGGTAAACAGAAGGTATCAGAACTTACAAAGGGAGATGGTGGCCTGACATCATGTGTCACCTTCACATTAGCCATTCAATCAAGGGATGCCAGAAAGTATCTCCAATGAAGGCCAACAAGGAGAGAGAAACTAAGAACACCAAAAAGCTGAACATAGAGGAACACGTTCGGTAAATGCTACAGTTAACTGGTCAACAAACATGAAGAGATTAGGAGTAAACTGGAAGCTTTCTTACACTGGGCTTTTGAAGATGGCAGATACCCATCCACTCTCAAGTATCTTCGAGAAGTGGCTCTTCTCTGTGGGCTGGGCAGAGTGGGGAGGACCTCTTGCTTGTGGGGTACTTTTGGTTTTGGATAAGATCAACAGGACCTAGTGTGTTGGGGTAGGAAACTATTCTAAGCTCAATGGAGAGGCCTTTCTCTAGTGTTTAGTTCATGTTGATAGGAAAGGCTAAAAGATGAATTCTCTAGGAATTAAAATTGTACACTCAGCCAGAACTTCCTTTGAATTACATCTCTTAGAAGCATGAGTACACTACAGGAGGGATGAGGCCTAGAAAGGTGAGAAATCCTAATGAAATCTGCTTGGGAGATCAGGGAAGGTTGCAGGAGGACCAAGCTGAGCTGAGCCTATGTAAGAACAGGTCATCCATCCATCTAACCATCCTTCCTTTATTTAATGTGTTCCTTATTAAGTATCTACTGTTTACCAAGGCACAAGGATGTAGTAAATAGTAAGACAGCTTACACTTTAGTGAAAGGGTGACATAAAGCGAATAGTAAACTAATAGCATAGGAGTTAAAGAATGATGTATGTGAGATATACTAAATTTATCCATTTTCTTTCAAATATTTTTCAATTTTCAATAATTCTTTTATTTACCTTTAATTTACAAATAAAATTATATACATTTATGGTTCTGGAATAAGTCTGCATTCTAGAATGACTAATTACATACTTTTCTTTTTGGTGAGAATAGTTAAAATCTCTCTCAGCAATTTTCAAGTATGTGGTATGTTGTTATTAACTGCAATCTGCTGTATAGTAATACTAGACTCATTTTTGATCTACTGAGGTGGCTAGAGCTGAACATGTGAAAAACAGTGAAACTGGAAAGGCAGGTGGCAGCCAGAGGCAGGTAGGTGTTCACTTTGGAAATTTGGCCACAATATTTTTTTGCTTTTCTTCCTGAAAATTTTTGTTTTAAGTTATTCAAGCTAACATAATATATAGAAAATAGAATAAATAGAACAATCAGAAACACTTAGACGTGAGAGATAGACACCTAATTATGTCATATTCCTAGTCTGTGGCTTCCAATTTACCCTTACTAGTAGTTAAGCCAGGACTTTATTTCTCTGATTATTTCCTATTTATCTCTTGTTTAGTTGTAGACTTGGAGGAAATTATAGTGTTTAATTAATGATATCTCCTAAGCCCTCAACACCAACTTTTAGGCTACTTAGTTATATGGACTAAACATTCTCTATTACAGTGGGAGCCAGTTCAATTTCAGTTACTACTACTAGAATCTTAAAGTGTTTTGACTAATCCATTCCTGTTCCATCCCTTCTTCCCTCCCTCCCTCCTTACCTTTATTCTTACCCCTACCCTTTCCTTTTTTTTTTTTAGGGGTGGGTATTGGGGATTGAACCCACAAGTGTTACACCTCTGAGCTACACCTCCAGCCCTATTGTTAAATTTTTTACTTTGAAACACGGTCTTGCTAGGTTATTGTATGCTGGCCTCAAACCTGTGATCCTGTTATCTCAGCCTCCCAAGTACTGGGATTACACATGTGCGCCACAGCACCCGGCTCGACTAATGTATTTTTTTCAAACAGAAATGATTTGCTTTAGCCAGTCTAGCACTTGTAAGTCATCTTTCTTTTTCCTCCTCTTTTAGTCTCCTATCTGTAGCCTGCACAGAGTCTAGGACTGAATGCAAACCCCACCTTAAACCCTTTTTCTGTACAGCCATATTTTTCCACCCAAGTCTAGTATCTTTTCTGAATTATGAACTACACTGCACCCAAATGCTCCCTTTTAATCATTCACTTTGCATTTTACATGCAAAAAATAAGTAAACACACAGAAGAGTATTCTCTAGACTTCCCTAATGATTTGTCAGTCCTAACTTACAGTGTAGGAATGTGAATCAAATTTCTTTGATACTTTCATAGTTCCTTGGGCAGTGTTGGGCAGCAAGTAAATTGTGTAATTATCTCTCCACTGATGAATATCAGACGTTTGGCTTCTCAAGCCCCATCTACCCTTTCAGATTTAGCTTGCATCTTTTCTTTTCCATCCATGATGTTTTTGCTAACTTCTCAGGCCAGAGTGATCACTTTCCTTCTGAACTCCCAATACTCAAGAGTGTAATCCTCCTATTCAACAATACAGCACACATTCCTTTATAGTACTTGCATTAATAATTTATATGATTATTAATTTTCCTCCTTAAGGACAGGAATCTTGTCTGAAAGGGCCTTCAGAGCTGAGCCCAGCACCCTGCATTTGGAAGATATTTGGTAATTGCATGTTAATGTTTGAGGGATAAGGTTATTTTAACAACTACCAAATGAAACCATTTCCCAGCTGAAACATTACTTGTTAACAGTGTCACCTTTCATTTTTAGCAAAAAAAAAAAAAAAAATTTTTTTTGTAGCTCTAGAAAGCTTTTATTTAAAACTTGCTAAGGGGCTTGGGGGGCAGGAAAGGATAAGACAAATATATTTCAATGTGGAAAATCTTAGAAGAATATAGACAAGCATGAAGAATAAAAGCTGACTTTTATGGGGTGTGGCTTAGTGGTGGAGTACTTGCCTAGCATGCATGAAGCCCTGGGTTCAATCCCCAGCATCGAAAAAAAAAAAAAAAAAATCCACTCTTCATCTCCTCACATGGAAAACAGAGCCTCCCACAGCTCAGCATTCCTGTCATCTTGACCTTAGTTATGTCACACATTATAAACTTAACAATTTGTAAACACAGTGCTGAAGTCCAACGTACATTCACTTGGACTCCAATAATAATTCTTTTCTAGTCTTTTAATAGTCCCCATATGCATCCAGTTTTTTTATTATGGTAATTGGGCAAATTCAACTTGACTATATCTATGGGTTGGTAGAAGGGCCCAGTGGTAGACCATGAGAGTCTTTACCACCATGTTCTGCATGTACTGCAGCTGACTCGACCTGTGGCCAGGTTTGCTGGGGGTGGAGACCTCTGAGAGGGGCAGATTCACTGGGCCTATGCCACTTGGATCTGCAAGGGGCAGCCACTTGGTCACAGATATCTTCCAGTAGCTCACTTGCTAGCTGTCCTAGCAGTGGCTGGGAGAAGCCCTTGTCTCTTTGGTGCTCCCTCAGGAGGCTCAGCATCCTATTTCCAGGCCCAACCAGGCAACACTACCCTTGGTGGTTCTGGTGCCTGTGTGGCTGGCTCCCCTCTTTTTCAAATATTTCTATCCACTAAATATTTGGTAAAGAAGGTAACAAAATTCTTTTAGAGATTGTATTTCAAATGTCTATGTTGAGTTCAAGCAGCTAGCAAGATCTTTGAGAGCACTAAACAATAAAAGCAGGGTCTTCCATCTACTCCATTATTCTTTGGTGCAACCTGATTGCAGAAAGAACAATAATATGATTTCCTCTAGCCCTTAAGTACATCCAATTTATTAACCCTTTCATGATCCTTACCTGCTGTGACAGAAAGCCTGCTTTCCCATATTGTTCTAAATTCTAGTTACATCACTGAGATACATCCATAGTTTATTCTCATCATAGAAAGATAGTAAAACATTTTTTAAGAACCAAGCCAAAGGTGGTATTGATGATTGCTTTTGAAGCCAAATTAGTAGTCTTAGCCTGATAATTAATGAAAACCACGAATCATCTCTTACTGCCTCTGAAGCATAAGAATGGTTCAATTAGGATAAGAGTTCTACTGTTACCTATAATGAACACCTGAGCCTGCCAGATGTTGACATTTTGAATACCTGATCTCTCGTATACTGCCTGTTTAGTATCTTCTTTTAGGAACATTTTAATGACTAGTAATAAAAAATTTAATATACAGATACTTGCTTCACAATAAATATAATCATGTAAACCTGAGTATTATGATCAGGAATTACTTCTTTCCCTGCTATGGTGCTGTATGATATGCATTTCAGTGGTGGCCAGTTGATTCTCAAATAGGTACTAAACAAGGTAGTGTAGCAAATAACATATTTAAGCAAGTTCAGTTTTAAACTTCCCTCTTAAGAAAGGGAACTAAGTTATCAGGAGATACATGAAAACTTTGCTCCTCAAAGCAGCTGCAAGGAAGAGAAGACCTTCACTCTTTTTTCAGGTGCTATAGTTATACTGTTTTCTTTTATTAAAACATGGATGCAGGGAGTGTTTTCCTTTTAGTCTTTTAAACCCTAAGATTTTTTTTTTTAAGCACTGATTGTTAGTTGTACTTGGTCAATAATATGCTGACAGTCATTTAGGAGAAGGACGGGCAAGGGAGAAGGATGAGAGATTTGGTTGAAGGTTCAGGAAAGTTGGCTGGTCTCCCTTCCAAATTTGTTGAGTTGACAAGTAAGCTTTAATAACGGATCACTGGAGCTGGGTGTGGTGGCGCACGATTGTAATTCCAGGACTTAGGAGGCTGAGAAGGATCATTGCAGGTTCAAAGTCAGCCTCAGCAACTTAGTGGTGCTATCAGCAAGTTAGGAAGACCCTGTTTCCAAATTAAAAATAAAAACAGGGCTGGGGGTGTATAGCTTGGAGGTAGAATACCCCTGGGTTCAATCCCCAGCACCACACAACATACACACACACACAGGATCACTGATATTTCTCTACAAAGAGTCATAAAGAAATATATAATGCTTCCTCACCATTATGTTTCTTTCTAAGCTTTTTCAAGGCTGGTAAAACACAGTTAACTTGAATGGATAGAAGATAATAGGAAAAACATACAGAGAGCCAGGCATGGTGATGTACATCTGTAATCCCAGTACTTAGGAGGCTGAGACAGGAGGATCACAGGTTCAAAAGCACTCTCAGAAATGTAGTGAGACTGTCAGCAACTTAGTGAGACCCTGTTTCAAAATAAAAGATAAAAAGGGCTCAGGGTGTTGCTCAGGGGTAGAATGCCCTGGGTTCAACCCCTAGTCCATAAACAAAAAACAAAAAACAAAAAAAAAGAAAGAAAGAAAAAACATAAAAGGAGAATTAAATTGAATATAAGTGAAGCAACTCTAATAATATAGATGGCCCTCTGTATTTTCAGGATTCAACCAACCTTGAATCAAAAATATTTGTTAAAATGTGTCTATACTATACAGACATTTTCCCTTGTCATTATTGCTTAAATAATTCCACAAACAACTATTTACATAGCATGTATATTAGGTATTATAAGTAATCTAGAGATTGAAAGTATATGAGAAGATATACATAGGTTATATACAAATATAACATAAGGAATTTGAGCATTCAAAATTTGGTATTTGTGGGGGTCCTGGGGCCAATCCCCTATGGATACTGAGGGATGGATGCAATTTCCTGATTCCAGAAAAGGAGTCTCATTCAGCTTTGTACACGGAGCTTTGTCATTCAGCTCTCTTAAAACCAAAATCACCATCAATTTTGGCTAGATAATAAAATCAGGAAATGAATAGTTAAACAGGATAAGATCTTGCCTCTAACAAAGACTGTGTGTGCATACACATGTTCATTAGAAGGAAATATAAGGTAGTTTAATACTTTGGCAAGGGTGGTGTGGGATGAAGAAGGCAAACTACACTGGAAAAACTGACACTGGCAATACAAAGCAATCTGCATTCTATTTTGACTTGTAAGTAAGAAAAGATCCACTTCTTTCATTTTTCATATTAGGTGCCAAGTTCTCAAACCTGAACTGCATACATCCAGCCAGCCATCTTTTTTTTTTTGCGGTACTGGGGATTGAACTCAGGGGCATTCTACCTCCGAGCTATACCCCCAGCCCTATTTTTTATTCTTTATTTTGAAACCGGGTCTTACTAGGTTGCGGAGTGCCTCACTAGGTAGCTGAAGCTGGCCGCGAACCCGGATCCTCGAATGCTGGGATTACAAGAGTGCGCCACCATGCCCGGCTTCCAGTCAGCTATCTTTGACACAATTCCTAAGTTTACCAACAGGCAGAAGCCAATCATTCTGGCTTTAGCACAAACACTGATGACACTTGAAATGACATGGCCTATAACCCTTGAAAGGATAGGTGACTGGCTGCATGAACATCTCAGACAGAAATACAGGCCTTTATCACTCATATGCTGGAGAAAACCTTTTACTCAAGGGGAAGAAATAGTGAGAGTTAAGATTCAGGAAGAGGAAGGTCAGGTAAATTTTACTTTATGGGAAAGAAGGAGAGTAAGAAGTGACATATCACCTCTACAGAACTCTGAACATCAAAGAGCTGTTTCTTAGCACCCCCACCCCTAAAAAAAAAAGTGTTTTCTTTTTGTGATTGTGCTCTTTGGCTAGAGAGCTATGTTTATTTAACAGGATAAAGCACAAAATTATAAGCTCCAAACTCCTCCAGAGAAAAGCTCTCCCAAAGCTCGACCCCCAGGATGGATGGAAAATATGAGTGTTTACTGGCTGGAACGTTGAGTTGCAATGGAAATTTCAACATTCAGAAGATAGCAGAGAGGAAGGGCCTGCTGTGTAGAAAGAAGTCGCTCTTCAACAAAGGGGTCAGAGAGAAAGGAAGAGTCTCTTGTTGGCCCTACTCTGATGCCTTCCCATCCTCAGCTGGAAAGACTGCTTCTCTGTAGTCTAGCTCTAGGAGAACACTGCACAGGGGCAGTGGCCAATTCTATTTAAACTGGGCACTAAACTAAGTGGTGTAGCAACACCGTACTCCAAGCAAGTCCAATTTTAAGTTTCTTTCTTATTTTGGAAAAGGAACTAAGAGTTATCAAGAACTGACACCCAAACAAGGCACTATGCTGACTACTTTCACATATACAACTCAATTTCATCTTTAACAACTTAATGGGGCAGCTATCATCATGCACATTTTTTAAAAGATGGGAGAAACTGTGGCTCAGAGACACTAAACAACTTGCCCAAGGCCACATACTTAGTATAGAAAATCCAGGTCTTCTGTGTGATTCTAAAATACTTTCCCTTTCCACTAAGCCACGCCATCTTCCTTGTAGGGGTTGATGGTCATAAGCTTTTAAAGAAAGAGAAGCATTTAAAGGACTAGTTTCAGAATAATTTCCTCACACAGAGGTAGAGGATGGATGAATTTTGCTGCTTTAGTTACTGAACAAGTTTTGTGGAACCGTGGGGCTCTCTTTTATATCCTTACATAGTCTTTTTATTATAGTAAAAAGCACATAATTTTATACTTACTGCCTAATAATTTGTATGTGTACAGTGCAGGCATGTCAAGCACATTCACATTGTTCGACAACAGACCTCGAGAACATTTTCATCTTACAAAACAGAAACTCTATACCCATTGAACACTAAGCCCCCCTCCCTTCTCCCCAGCCCTTGGCAACCCCCTTCTATTTTCTGTTTTTGTGATCCTGACTACTTTAGTTTTTCACATGAGGAGATCCATGTATTATTTGCCCTTTTGTGACTGGCTCATTTCATTTAGTGCCTATGTTCAAGGTCCACCTATGTTGTAGCATAGCATGTGACAGGATCGAATTCTGACATGCTCTTCTTAATAACTTTTCTTCTAATTGACTGTGCCATAAAATCTAGATCTTTGTTATATGATGCCAGACACTGCTTCCTAAATTCATGTGTATATGGCTCCTTCTCCATGACAGATGCTAACTTTTTAGTGGTCAAACACCATGTCTTAAATATCTTTTAGATCCTAACCAGCAACCAATCCTATGCTGAGAACATATAAATTCAGTGAGACAAGGAATATTCTGTGTTATTTATTGCTACTCCTAAGCATCTAACACAATGCCTGACATAAAGACAGCAGAGAGGACGATAGGATATATTTTTAGAATAAAGTAACAGATTCAATGTTTCCGAGGACTGATTAAGGATGAAAAGTCAGAGACTTGAATCTCTAGCAACATAAGGAATAATCTAAGGGAAAGGAGAAAAGTATTAGCTAAACTGGAATCAGAATCTCTTAAAAAACCTGTTCCTAAAAAATTAAGTATAACAATACACTAAACTCTTATTTATTACTGAAGGAAACAAGAGGTGAGGGACAGGGTGACATAAAAAAGAGCCCAAATTTCCAAGACTTCCCATTCCTTGGTAGAAGTCCTTGGTAGTATACAGATGTTAACCACAGAGTAGGGGCTGGCCAGGGAGAGCATCCCATGCCCACAAGGTCTTGCCCTATCACAAAAAGGAAAAAAACTCATGGCTGTATTCTGTTGCCAACTTCCCCTACCTTTAATATCGAGGAACAGACAAATCCCCAGGATGCATGTGCAAAAAAGCCAGAGATGGATAAAAATAATTCAATGACAAATGCTGGAAAAACATACAAAGGGGCAGAAGCCAGACATTCGTGGGATTCCCTGACAGCTCGATCTACAAGGAAGGGCTGGACTGGAAAAAACAGGCCTCAGGTTCCTGCCAAGCTGTCTGAGGCCCTGTCCTTCCCAAATCATTCCAAGCAGCAGCCAAGACTTTACAGTAACCCTTCCAGGTCTCACAAAGAAAAATGCACCATGAACCCAGTGAGCACTCCTCACCTAGAAAATTCTCCTCCCTGCCATGGTCCAATTCCACGGAAGGCTGGCAGTAATGAGGAAGTGCCTTGCACATCAACTCTCAGCTCCTAATGACTCCCCATGTGCCCAGAAAGCGAATAATTAAAAGGCAGCTTGAAAAATCCAACCTTTCTCATTGGCCAAAGAAAAGCTGAAATACCCAGGTATGAGCATCCAGAGACGGGAAACATAGCTTGAAGAAAAAAAAGGTCATAAACTTGTGGTACCTGCACCCTGGAGTCCCTGCTGGGTAATTCTAAGCCAGCCTTGCTTGGGGGCACACCTCAGGCTTCTAAACATGTGACTGTATTTGGCCCTAACTACTCTCTCTTCTGGAGAATAGCCTGCAATTAATCTCACTTATTACCTCTGAAAAGTAACAACAGAGGAGCGGCTGGCCAAGTCCAACTCCAGAGCGTCTAGGGAACTGCAAGCTGCGTGGTCAGGCCTCAGACTGTCTGGGCAAGTCATGGGCTCTTTGCCTTTCTCCCCCACAACAAAGCCTGAACAGGGACTCCAGACAGACCAAAGGAACCAGGGGATTTGAGGAGCTGGGCTGAGCTCACACTGACCCAATGGGAGACGACAGCCCTGAGGCTACATTTGGGGTGGTTTCCAACAGTGGGGGAAGAACAAGGTTGTCTGGTGAAAACTTGTGTGATCCATAAAACTGAGAACAATAGGACACCACAGGGAAATTAAAAATAACACTATTTGCAGAGTTCTTGTGAGTCACCAGTTTTCATTCCTGTGGCTACCAAGTCACTAAATTCTCCAACAGGCAGAGATGAAAAGTACAACTAGCAATGGGATTCTCTTTACATTTTATTATAGTTTCCAGGGAAGCCTCTAGTTTAGTGAATTAGCAGAGCGTATCAGTACTGGAGTCCACTGCTTCTATTGCAGAAAAACTAGTAAGAGTTCGTTTTATTTACATAGCCCCCACTTCAGGGAGATCAAAGTGCTTTAAAGGCAATCTAAAAACAGGCCAGTTTACATGTAAGTATGTTTATCCCATAAAAAGATTAAATGAATAGCTTGGGTCACTTAGTGTCAAAACCAGTAATAAAACTCACATCTCTAAGCTGTGAATCCCATATTCATTAAACTTAGGAGAAACAACAGACTAAATAAATACCCACAAAATAATGACTTACCAGGTAAAAATGGAAATGAGGACTCAGTACAGTGTAGAATGCCTCTGGCCAGGGTCCCTAACAAAGCCAGGTTTGGAAGAACCTGAGAATTCACTTCAGGCTGTTCTATGGTAGGGAACTCTGGGAATTCCACGAGGAGCTAGAGCTCCCAAGCTGAGCCTCCAGCTGCCCTGACAACCAGAGGTTACCTGAGGTACTGGAAGATTTCCCAGGGTTACCCAGGACTGGAATGAGACCTGACAACTGGCCCTTGGCTTGAAAAGGAAGCAAAAAAGGGCTGTTGCTGCAACTAAGTAAAAAAAGAAAAGACGAGGGGACTTGATGGGCATTGCATTTTGGCTATGATGGCTCTGAAGTAAATCAGTAATGTGCTATTACTTCACGACAGCCCGGGGGTGAAGCACCTTACTGTGGTGAACTCTAGCTCTGAGGTCTAACCTCCACAGATCCTGTCAGTTTCCGTCTTAGTACTAACAGGTGCTTCCAAAAGAGAGCTCTACAACCAGCCATAACTTTTATTAATTTTCCTCCTCATTCCATCTGCAAGCAAGAAAAGTGCTAAAACTCTACTTCTCCAAAATGTGTATTTTTGACATTTTGTTTACAGATGGAAAATGCCTGTAGCCTTGTCAAACAGATAGAATATCATCCAAAATTGTAATGAAAATGTTCTCCATAGGAAAAAGGGCTCTGATTTTAACATGAAAATGGAATATTTGGAAACATATGAAAAATAAAGCTCCATGGCATAAACAAAATTTCTTTTTTACGACTTATGTTTCAGGAATGTGGTTACTCTGTAGATTGTAAATCACCAAACAACAGACTTCTCCTGTAAAGAGAACTGTGTGGGGGATGTCCTGTTTCAAAAAGTCCTGCTTCTTGGTCTCTAGCTCTTTATTACACTCAGCTGAAATGATTCTTTTCACCCTGACCACCACACTCATGGGGAAGAGAAACACCAAACCAGACCACAATGTCACGTGTGATATACTGCTTCTACAGCACTTTCTGATTTCCAAATGAACTTCTTTAGTAATAATTCTGGTACCAATAGAAATTTTAAAAATAATTAGGTATTTCTTCCACGCCCAGGTCTTCGGTCCCTCCTCCCAAATCAGAGCAAGGCCACACAGAACAGGCAGAGACTGGAAGGAAGTACCAGCATATTGGTGAGAACTCGAGGGAACACCTTGGGTAGAGCTTCTTTATTTATAAAGGGCACAAAATCTCAGTGGCAAGAAGGCATCATTGTGATTGTCACATTTCTCTCTAGCTCATTTGGCTCAGGGACTGATCTAATTTAAACTATACTTAATAGCCACTAAAGGAAGATGTATCAGGAACCCATCTCTTACATTTTTTTTTAAATACAGGGATATTTAAAATACAGAGCAAGAAAAGAATGCAATACAATGGTTTCCTTTTAAATTTGGAAGTTGATTACTTTATGGCCAGGATCTACTTGTTTTTTACCCTCTGCTGCTGCTCTCAACTACATAAAGGAAATTTCTTTCTCAACTCCCAAATGAGCCTGGGAGGCAGTTATGAGTTTAATTATATAACCTATATGAAAACACAAAAAACAAATATGTTCTTCAAAAGAAAAAAGTCCAAAGTTACTGAAACACAATATAGTACAAGGTATAAAAAAGAAATAGGTGGTGAGGATAAAATGTCAAAACTCTGTACACTATTGACTAGAAACAAGGATTAACCACAGTATCCAGAAGTGATTTTAACATTAACCATATCCAGAAGTGATTTTATTAACTATATCAGAATTTCCTTTTCATTTGATTTTCCTGAAAGCTGTGTTACAAATAAGACAAATCCTCTTATTCAAGTGCCAGAGGCTTGGACAGATGAGGAAAGGGCACCTGCCTTACTACTACCTCTATCCAGAAGTCAAGGAGGGATGCAGACCCTCCCTGTGCAACCCAAATGCCAGCTCCAGAGCCCTTCACATACCTGCTTCCAGGGGGGCTGGAGTGGTTCTCAGGAGTGTGGGGGTCTGACTGTAGTGACCATGGTGGACCACTAGGACTGATGACAGGCCGGAGGGTCGGGGGAGTTGAAGTACTGCCTCTGCTTATGACACCACTTGCCAAATTCAGGTTTGTTACCTAGAAGTGAAATGAGGAAAATAACCTGACTTTACAGAGTTTTAGAAAAGTGTCATGAAAAACATATGGGAACAATCAAGTGAAGTCCAAGAGACGCTGACTCATATGAGCCGAAGCAGTGCTGTGACAAGGCATGTGGGAGAGGCTGGCTCCTGTGCTCAAAGAGCAGAGGTGGGGTGAGTGGTGCCAATGCAAGTTAATGCGCACTTATTCTGCTCCTACTATGTGCAAGGCACTGGGCTGTGCTGCAGAAACAGAGCTGAATAATAGAAACAACAAGGATTTACTCTATACCAAGCAATGTTTGAAGACATCAGGCAAAGTAGATGGTACTTCTGACCCTTGTTTCCTCATCTGAAAGTCCTAAATGCTCAATAAGTTACAACTATTAATCATTATTATTATGATATACAAAGAACTCAGTGATTTAGAAAGAGATAGGAAATCAGTAAAAATGGGCATTGACTTCAATAAATAATTTATGAAGGAATATGATTAGTCAATTAAATGTTTTAAACTAGTAATTTCTACTGACAAATGTAAATTATAAGGAAGAAATGCAAATTACAAGGAAATGCAAGCCATGGAATATAATTTTTGTGTCACATTGATAAACAGTAATAAAAAAGTAGTATCCAATAATGGTGAAGGATGAGATTAGATAGGTATTACTTAGGTGGCTATCAATTGGTAAAATCTTTAGAGAAATCAATTTGGCAATAAATTACTAAAGCATATTATAATATTCATATACTTTGTTGCTATAATCTAGTTTCTAGAAGCTCTGCAAAAATACTACAGATGATTAGTGACAGTGACTGTTTCAACAGCATTTAATATTCAATGGAATTTACTATGCCAATTCACAATAGCCAAATTAAGGTACCAGACTAGGTGTCCATCAACAGATGAATGGATAAAGGAAATGTGGTACATACATAAAATAGAATTTTACCCAGCCATAAAAAACAAAATTATATTATTTGCAGCAAAATGGATGGAACCAGAGACTATTATGCTAAGTAAGATAAGCCAGACTCAGAAAGTCAAGGGTCATATATTTTCTATCACATGTGGAAACTAGGGAGAAAATTGGAAACAAAAGCGACTTTCGGCAAATGAGAGAGATCAGTAGAATAGAGGAAGGAGATGGGGAAGGGAGGTGGAGAGGAAAAAAATGAGGCTTGAAGAAGGGAAAAGTTCAAATGTTAGGTCCATATATGAGAGTATCACTGCCAATCTCACGAACATGTATGGGAAGGGAGAATGGGAAAGCTGGGTGGGAAACGAAGGAAATATACCAAGGCATGTGTGCGTGTATGAATGTATCACTTTGAATCTTATCATGATGTATAATTACAATGACCAATAAAAGTATAAAAAACACAATAAATAGAATTTACTATGTGCCAAGTGCTATGTATCACACACGTATTAGCCAAGTCTGGTAAAAAGTACGATTATGATACTAATTTTACAAAAAAGGAAACTGGGGTTTAGGATCGCAAAGAGGTTTATGGATAAATGGCAGAAATGGGATTTGAGCGACAGATTTTGTTCTTATTCACCAACAGTCCACTGTGAACAAATATAGAAAAGCAAGCACTGTATTCCAAACTGAAAGAAGAGAGGACCTAGCTAACAGTATTGTTAAGTAAAATTTGCTCTTTCCATATAAGAGAATTTCATTTATCCATTAACGGTTTTTGGAAAAACATTTATTGATATAGGAATATTCTGATAATTAAAAAAAATCATGACAGCAAAAAAATCATAATATTAAACTGTATCGAGTAGATGCAAATTTCTTTAAACATAAATACACACATGTAGCCGGGCTGTGGTGGTGCATGCTTGTAATCTCAGTACTTGGGAGGCTGAGGCAGGAAGATTGCAGGTTCGAGGACAGCCCAGGCAAGTGTGAGACTCTCATGAACCTAGTGAGACCTTATTTCCAAATAAAAATAAAATAGATCTGGGAACATAGCTCAGAGGTAGAATGCCCCTGAGCTCAATCCCCAGTACCACAAAAATAAATAAACAAACAAATAAACAAAAAAAGATTGGGAGTAAAATTCCAAAATATATCATCTATTTCTGATTGGTAACTTACTTTTTCTATAATGGGCATGTATTATCCAAAACATTTTTTTTTTAAAGTTGTTAAATCCAGTTGGTGATAAGCTTATAACCTGGGCAGTGGTCACAGAATCAGAGAAGAAAAGATGGTGGTAAGAAGTATTTCAGAATAAGATGCATGGTTGTGCTGCAATGAGGAAAGACACATGGTTCAATGTGGGGTTTTGAGCATGAGCTGCCAGAGAATAGTGATCTAAATCATTAGATGGGAGATATAAATTCCAAACAAAATATTCTCCTATAAAATGTTCTAAGTACCTAATAATTTTAACATTTACAAATGAAAGAATTATAGATTTTAAAACATGAAAATTCTGAAAAAAAAAAAAGAAAAGTCATTTTGAGCAATATAGTATTTTATTACCTTCCTAGTTATAGAAGTACATGTGAAAACAGGCCAGGACTGTGTCTGCACACCAGGGACTCAAAATACTTTTTTGGAAAGAAAGCTGTTCTCCATAGGTCAGGGGCAGTCTCTGGCATCCGTGGAGGCTGGGTGTGGGGCACTGGCTGAACCCTCCAGTGTGGACCAGGCTTTAGAAGAGGCCTCATGAGCCAACCATGGCTTATCATTTCTGCCCTGCTTTTGACAAGGCATATGCTGACTAAAGGACAAAGGAGGTATTCTCACAAATTATGGCAGTACCTCTTCTCTGGCCCCCAATTTCTTTGAAGCACTCCTTCTTTCCTAGAGAAAACAGAGGTCAAGTCCTCAGACAATGGAAAGGCTCCCGCATAGCACTGAATGCACTCTTATATGCCATGCTGACCCCTTCTCCTTCCTGCTCTCTGCTCTCCGGATTTAAACATCATGCCTTTTAAGTTATACCTGATCTTATAGCTTGTAGGAAAATTACAAGTAAGAAAAGTTTATGATAACTGATAGTTGTGCCAAACACTTACTAAAGGAGGCTAAGTAATAATTTAGAGTAGAACAACAACAGAACAGAATGCGCACACTTTCCCCATCTTTAATATAAAGGGCATGGTTTGGAGTTTAATGAATGGAAAGGTATTGTTCAGAGGTGAAATAGTTGAATCAGGGCTCTAATCTCATCAACTGACAAACCCATTGATAGAGTGATAATCTGAGTGGACTTACTGGGTGGTAACACAGGCAGGAAGGGATGGCTGGAGGAAGTTGGTCACTGGGGGTATGGTCCTGGGGACTAGATCTGTCCCTGGTCCTTTCCTCTGGTTCTCTCTTTCTCTGCTTCCTCGCAGCTCAGTAGCTTTCTGCCACCATTCCCTGACACTATGATGCCTGTGCCTTAGGGATGGCCAATTATGGACAGAACCTCTGGAACTGTGTACCCAAACAAACCTTTCTTCTTCTAAGTTCTTGTCAGGTATTTTGGTGACAGTGACAGAAAATACAAATACAAAAGGATAGGAGACGAATACAAAAGAATAAGAGAGAACAGATTTGGTAATATTCAATCTTTCAGCAAGGCTGCCCCTAATTTAAATGTCTTTTACAGTTACCACCTATTGAACACTCATTGTGTGGCATGTACTAGATGTCCTTCTATTATCTGGATGTGCATTATCTCATTTAACCTATAGGATAGGCTCTACAGTTACCTACACTTTGCCAAAGAAGAAACTGAAGTCTAGAGAGACTAAACAAATAGATGAAAGTCACGTACCTGTTAAGTGGCAAGGCCAAGATCAGAATAGAGAATGTGTTTGACTTCAAGTGCATGTGGTATAATTTTTCCAAGTGATATGATTTAACAATTGAATCCTTACAGTAGTGGTATCAGATATTCTGGATTTTATATTTCACTTACTCTTTATCCATTACTCATCATACCATTTCATAGATGAAGAAACTAAGGCTCAGAGAAGTTATAGTTAGTAATTTACTCAAAGTTATATAAAAAGCCGGGCGTGATGGTGCACGCTTGTAATCCCAGCATTTGGGAGGCTGAGACCAGAGGATCTGGGTTCACGGACAGCTTCAGCTACCTAGTGAGGCCCTCCACAACTTAGTGAGAACCTGTTTCAAAATGAAGAATAAAAAAATAGGGATTGGGGGTATTACTTGGAGGTAGAATGCCTCTCAGTTCAATCCCCAGTGCCGCAAAAAAAAAAAAAAAAAAAAAAAAAAATTATATAAAAGTTGTAGAACTGCCAGGCGTGGTGGCGCACGCTTGTAATCCCAGCATTCGGGAGGCTGAGACCGGAGGATCCGGGTTCGAGGCCAGCCTCAGCTACCTAGTGAGGCACCCCACAACTTAGTGAGACTCGGTTTCAAAATAAAGAATAAAAAATAGGGCTGGGGGTATAGCTCGGAGGTAGAATGCCCCTGAGTTCAATCCCCAGTACCACAAAAAAAAAAAAAAAAAAAAAAAAAAAGTTGTAGAACTTATACTATTGTTTTAAATCTATATTCTAATTTGGATAAAGGTTAATAATTCTAGTTACCCTTCATTGTTAGGCACTTTTGGAAACATTATCTGATCTCAGCCTCAAATTCTGAAATCTATTATGATTATGAAAGGACCAATAAAACAATAACTTTTTCTCTTACATTTTTCCTTTCCTTTACATTTTCCCCCCATCATCAGAGGACATTAAAGAAGTAACACAAAGAAAAAACATCCATAGCCAGGTCTGGTGGCGCACGCTTATAATCCTAGTACTTAGGAGGCTAAGACAGGAGGATCTGGGTTCGTGGCCAGCCTCAGCTACTTAGTGAGACCCTGTTTCAAAAATAAAGAATAAAAAAATAGGGCTGGGGATGTAGCTAGGAGGTAGAATGCTCCTGGGTTCAATCCCTAGTACCAAAAAAAAAAAAAAAAAAAGGAAAGAAAAAACATCCTTAACCCATCAGTTTTGAGTTTTGTTTCTTAGGATGTACAGTAAAAAAAAAAAAATGGCACAGATATGTAACTAATTTTGGATTATTGATGGGTTATGTTTATTCATGTTAAGATCCGTTCCTTATTTCATGGACAAATCAAGAATTGGCAGCCATTATACTTTCCTTTTACACAAAAGCAAACCATTGTTGTTGATTTATTTTTAAGGAATAGCAAAAGTAACCACTATTTAAATAACAGGCTATATAAGAAATGAAAAAACTTTATAGGCTTCTTACTTTTCTCTCTGAAGGATTCCTTGGGAAAAACAAAAAACAAACAAACAAGAACCCTGTCTCCACCAAATCATACTAACATGCCTCTCTATTTTAAATAGTCTATTCTTACCCCTGTGGTTTCATCTAGAAGAAACTCAACACATACACCACAATGACTTCTCCTGGCCCTCACACCAGTTCTGCCTTCATAGGATATACAATTGCTGATCAAATAGTTGGGGTTGGATTGAATGTGACTTGAATCTTCTTTACATAGTTCTCTAAGGAGCCAACACCAGTCAATCAGAAGGGCAAGGAAAATGAATCTACTTTCTATAGAAGAGCATTATCTAACAAAACATTTTCTGATGTTGGAAAATGTTCTAAAATCTGCACTGCTCAATACAGCAGCAACTAGCCACATTTGAAATGCAGCTATTATACACTTGAAATGTGGTTGGTGTAACCAACAAACTATATTCTAAGTTTTAACTTGAATTTAAAAAGTCAGATGTAATTAGTGGCTACTTTATTGGATAGCACTCCTCTAGAGACTTGACTAAGATTTGGCTACATCTTATGGGTACAGACTTACTCCTGGCTAAACTTTGCTCCACTGAAATTATCTCTAGATGAAATAACAAAAGCCTCTGGCCCTTCTTTTCAGCTTCACAGTTTTTTCCAGAATTAGCTGAAGGAGTCATTGAACTAAAATGGATTCTCCTCACAGACATGGAAAAACCAGTCCTTAAATTCATTTGAAACAACAAAAAGCCAAGAATAGACAAAGCAGTTCTTAGCAACAAGAACCATGCAGGAGACATCACAATACCTGACTTCAAACTACACTACAAAGCCACAGTAATAAAAACAGTATGGTATAGGCACAAAAACAGACACACAGACCAATGGAGCAGAATAGAAGACTCAGAAACAAACCCACACACTTACAGTAAATTGATTTTTGACAAAGGAGCCAAAAACATACACTGGAAAAAAGATAGCCTCTTCAACAAATGATGCTGGCAAAACAGGTTAACCATATGCAGAAAAATGGAAATAAGCCCCACTTCCTCACCCTGCACAAAAGTCAATTGAAGAGGTATCAAAGACCTGGAAGTCAGGCCAGGGACCTTGCAGCTACTTGAAGATGGCATAGGTCCAACACTTCAACACATGGGCACAGGTAAAAACTTTCTCAACAAGATCCCAAAGACACAAGCAACTCAAGAATGGAAACCAAACTATCAGACCAATGGATGTGTATTGATCAAAGGAAGATCAATACATGGGATTGCATTAAACTGAAGAGCTTCTGTGTAGCAAAGGAAACTATCAAGAGAGCCCACAGAAAGGGAGAAAATTTTTGCCAGCTACTCCTTTGATAGAGGACTAATATATATACAGAGAACTCAAGAAAGTCACAGCTAGGAAAACAAATAACCCAATCAAAAAATGGGCAAAGGATCTAAATAGACACTTCATAAAAGAAATACAAATGGCCAATAAATTTATGAGGAAACGTTCAACATCATTAGCAATCAGAGATATGCAAATCAAAACTACCTTGAGATTTTACCTAACCCCAATTAGAATGACAATCATCAAAAACACAAACAACAACAAATGCTGGCGAGGATGTGGAGAAGTGGGAACCCTAATACATTGTTGGTGGGATTGCAGATTAGTGCAATCACTTTGGAAAACAGTATGGAGGATCCTCAGATGAATAGGAATGAACCTACCATATGACCCAGCAATACCACTTCTGGGTATCTACCCTAAAGAATGGAAACCAAACTATCAGACCAATGGATGTGTTTCTATGTTTACAGCCCCAAAATTCACGACTGCCAAACTATGAAACCAGTCAAGATGTCCATTAACAGATGAATGGATTACAAAACTACGGGATATGTACACAGTGGAATTTTACTCAGCCATAAAGAAGAACAAAATCATGTCATTTGCAGGGAAATAGATGGAACTGGAAAACATTGTTAAGTCACAAAAAGTAAAAAATCGTATGTTTGCCCCAAAATGTGGAAGCTAGGGACAAAGTGGGTCATAAGAGGGATTGTGGGCAAAAAAAACTTAGATGAGCAAAGAAAGTGACTTAACTGAAGGCGATGGGGGGGGGGGGACCCCTAATGCACATGATGTACTTTCACAATCATATCAATCACTAAACTAAACTTGAGAAGGAGGGAAGGGGAGGGGATAGGGTGGGAATTGGAGAAGAGTTAAATGCGAGATGTGTGTATGTATGCCTTTACCAGCTTGCACCTAACAAAGATGTATGATTACAATGCACCAATAAAAATAAATAAAATGGATCCAGGCATCAATTTTAGCATTAGAACTACCTTGTCTCACCCAGGGGAGGGTTAAAGTTAAGGCAAATCTCCCAGCATTGGGTCAAACCTTAAATAAACTCTACAAGCCAATTACAGTTCATATCCAGAGGCTCTTCCCCTAACAGAATGAGGGTGTCATTATGCTGCATCTGCTCCTCTGCCCATCTACATAACAAAACCAGCTCTGACTAGAGGAAGAGAAAGTGATAAATGGCACTTAAATGTACTTGATATGCAGTAATAATCAACATTTCATTGTGACAGAAATTTTTAAAAGCCTTGTAGTACAGAAAATGACAGCAACATTCACAAAATTAGTGGCTCATCACTTTTGTTAGTAGCATAAGGCTATTCAAATGAAGATCATATTAGAAATGGAACTACCATATGACCCAGATATACCATTCCTCAGTATTTCTCCAAAATAATTAAAGTCAGCACACTATGGTGCAATTTATGGTTTCAATCTGTGGACCAGCAGCATCTGCATTCCTGGAAGCTTGTTCAAAATAGAGTCTCAGCACAGTCCTAGCCCCAGTGAACTGAAATCTATGTTTAAGAAGATCCACAGGGGATTCATTTGTTGTAAAGTCTGAGGAGCATTTATTATAGGGGGTGGCAGAAAGTGAACGAAGAAACAGGAAAGAGGAACCATTCAGTGCTTCCATAGAGCTCAGGGGATCTTCCAACAAATAGCAGAAATGCCTTTGAGGGGGTGAGGAGCAAGAAGCAAAACAACAAAGGGGCTAGGAAGAGAAAATCATTCCATCAGAAACTTTAAGGTTTTACTATTTGTCAATTTTGTTCAGATGATCAAACTTTAAAATGAGCAGTCATTAAATATGCCCAGGAAGTGAAAGTGGACAAAACAGTTAAGTATAAACTTTGAAAACTTCTAAGACTACTTATTATGCTGCTGTGAGAAATAGTGGCTATTAAAAAAAAAAATGACATTTGGGCCTAAAAACAATCAATTTGGTACATGTGCCTCCAGCCGTGCCTTCCTTTAGCTGGTTAGCTACCTGAGTGATTGCTTGTGGACAGTCTGGTCACTGGCTCCGACCCCCACCTCAGCCTAGGGGTCTGCTTGGCAGATGTTCCAGCCCTTGCTCTCCTCCTCCTCTTCCCCTGCTCCCAATCTCCTGAGGCCGCTTGCCCACGTGTTCCATTTCCATTCCTTGCCTCATGTCCACTGCCACGGTGACCTCAGTGCATTTTTTCTTTTAGTACCAAAACACTGTTTATTTTAGAAGCAGCCTTCCGAATAAGGCAGGTGAGCAAATATCTGAATGTGTGGGGTAGGGACACATTGCATGCATTCCATCTAGACAGGTGTTTAAATTACAGCGGGAATAAATACAGGTGATGGATTGAAGGGGTGGGGGGCAGGAGAAACAGAGGAGGAGGCCAATTTCCGGTGCCTGGCCCGCCCAAGTGTTACTGCTTGTTACTGCTGTTTGCTAAAAGTAGTACTGCTGCCAGTGCTGTAATTAAAATGTCATGGCATTACTCTGGTGGATTCCCAGAATACACCTCCATCCACCCAGATATGTAACCTTTTGGTATTTAAAGGGGACAGGGCTAACTAGAGCACCCTTCTGTAGTTACAAGTTCTAGAAATGCTTTAATTCTGAATGCTCAAAAGAAGTGCAAACCTCAAAGGTAATTCAATGAAGAACTGATGTATTGCCTACCATAGTCAAGGCCTTCGGTAAAGTCCTAAGTCATACACAGATTAAAAATGAGCTCTCTGCACTCAAGCCATGTAGGAATCTATAATCTAGTAGGTGAGACACAACCCCTAAACAAAAAGCGGTTTTTAGGACATCCAGACTGTGGCAGTACTAAAGAAACTCAAAGAAAGCACCTGAGCTGGACCTGAAAAAAACAGGCAGGAGGAAAGAAAAAATTCAGAGATAGACAAGCAGGAAAAAAGAGAAATGAAAAGCGTAATTCGTTGAAAGAAAGGGTGATAGAAGATAGGGACAGAGAAACACCTTGAGAAAGTGCTTGAATGCCAGACTAATGCTTCTAACCTAGACCTAGTAGACAAGAGTAAGCTTCTCAAAGGTTCTGACACAGCAGTGCTAAATGAGAACCATGGTTAAGGTAGGTAAAGCTTGGCTGTTGTCTGGGATGGGCTGAAATGGGGCAAGGTGAGTCAAGGGTTTCAACAATCAGGAAAGAGGAAATAAGGCTAGGATGTAGGGCAGCTCTAAGTGGTCTCCTCTCTTCCCTATGAGGCTAGGGAAGACAGCTGAGCCTTAGAGCTGGAAAACTGGGTTTGTAACCTGATGATAAAAGCTTTTAAGTTCATGTGTTCATTGTCTACGTTTTCCTTTTGGATCTGCCCTCTTTTGGATTGTATCTTCACATGTGGCTGGTAAGGCAATATGGGGCTGCCTGTTATTTAAGAAAGGGAAGTCAGAAAGTAGGTATTTGAGGCCAGTTTTGTTCTAGGGTCATATAGAAAAAAAATGTATCTTTCCTAAGATTTATCTTTTTATGTCTCTCTTTAACAGTAAAATGGTTTAAGAATTTAAGATTAGAGGGAGAATCTAGGGGAAGGTCAGCTAGATGGCTTCAGTGTAGGCTTCAAGCCTAGTGGACAAGGAAAATGTTGGATCATATGCTCTAGGCCAAGCCATCAAGGCTAGTGATGACATTCTGGTGTTTGGGGCCAAAAACCTTACAGTAATCCACAGAAGGCTTTTTTTCTGGAAGGTGATTCCTGGGCATCTTCTCCTAAACCTCAGGTACTGATTCTGTATTCTAGCCAGAGTTTTAACAGCTGTGTGCACAGTAACCTCCAGCTCCACCACGGAAAAACAAACTGATACCTAGAGATGGTGAGGTTTTTAGTAGATATTGTACAACAACACAGGTTAATGAAAAAAATAATGTGTCCAAGGTCAGCCCTCAAGTTCTCTAGCAGAGAAGCTGTTAAGCAGCATCTGCCTCTGCGTGTGCAAGCTCTATCTCATGTGCTGTGGCAACCCCCTGAGGACAAGACATTCTCCACCCACAGCAGAAACCAGGATTCTACACTTCTTTTGCATATGGCTTGTCTACAAATGTAGAAGAACACTTTCCTGTAACCCGGCCTCCACATAACTAGGGTTTATCATTGCTGTTTGGGAAAAAACATGAGAAGCAAATATATATAGCTGTTCCAGGAGAGGTAGAGATTAGCTCTAAACCAGAAATAGAAAAATCCGAAGTTTCTTGTGTTTTATCACTCCCACATTGTGCTTCACATCCTATATGTCAAATTTATTTCTCATAAAGGGTCTCTCTCAGCTGTAAATAATCTTTGTCATTAAATTACTTCAAGAATATAGTGATACGATTGAAGAAGCTCATGCCATGTTTTGTATGAAAATTGAAAATTTATTTTTCTATCTCACCCCACAAATTACAAGCTGTGTTAGGACAGAGAGTGTATCTTATTCACTACTCCATCCTCAGAGCTACCCAGAAGGCACAAATCCACTAATATTCCCTCAGTATACATAGAGGACTGGTTCCAGGACCCCGGATATCAAAATCCAAGGATGCTAAAGTGCCTTATATAAAATGATAGAGGGCTAGAGATGCAGTTCAGTGGTCAAGTGCTTGCCTAGGGCTCAATCCCCAGTGCGTACACACACGTGTGCGCGCACATCCTTTCTCCAGTTAACAGTTTCATCAGAGAGTAGAAAAACTCTTAATGTCACTGGAAGGCTAGCAAGGAAATTAGAAGTTCCAAATTACCTCTTTTTGCACAGACCATAAGAGACTGCTCTGGAATTAAAGGAAATAATCACTGACTAAACTAAGAGTAAGAGATAAGTGTTGCTCTTGCTAGAGCCTTGCATGATTTTAGAGATGATTTCTGCCTGGTCTTGAAGCCTTGGGCAAGGTTCTCAAATGAAATTATAGCTTTGACATATAGATTTTGTTCCTTGTCTGCATAATGTGTATACTACATTTGTTTCTTCATAGCACTGAACTGCCAAAGTCTAGCAAACTGTTAGTGATTCAAACTAACCTCAGGTTCATAAAGCTATCTGCATAATTTCACATATATTACTTATCAAAATGGAGATAGAAATTCACTATCAAATTTGTAGTTATTAACAGCCTAACACAGTGAGAAATCAGTGGCAAAGCATTTCCAGTGTCGTTTTTTGTGTGTGTGCAGGGAATTGAACACAAAGGCATTCTACCTCTGAACACCCCGGCCCTTTTTTATTTTTGAGAACTGAATAAGAACAATGGAAAAAAAAATCACTGACTTTATGAAGATTACAGACTAATGAGGGATACATTATTGAAATATGTGAAGGATGTGTGAGGTAAAGACAATTGGAGCCTGGACCAAATTACTGCTATTAATAGCAATATACTACCTCAAAGTTTTCAGGGGTTCTAAACTTTGAGACCAAGTGTCTGGGGAGCACCAAGAGGAACCCTGGGTAAGGGAGTGCTAAGAACCCTTTGGAACTGAATATAAATTTCTAAGTGCACATTTTTTTTCAGGCAGAAGAATATAGGGTTCATTAGATTCTCAAAAGGATCACTTAGACTGATATAAAGATAAATTTGACTAAATCTGCATTCACATTATCTTCAGAACTACATCGATATCATTTGAGAATAATGTTCTCTGTGGTGTTAATACAGAAAGGCTCATCAGAATAGGACTGGATCAATTGAACATGCCATGGAAGACTCCCATGAGGTTCTGACTAACCTAGAATAGAAAAATGCAGGGCTAACAGGCAATCCTTAAATAGGAAACACCAGTATCTGTTCCAACCACGATCAAGGAAAAGGAAAACCCAAAGTGCCAATGTCTCCACTTATTACAAAATTTTACCAATGAAGAAATATTAAGAGAACAAATTTAATCAAGGACATGAAAGCAATCATCCTTAAACAGTCACACTTTGAACACTCCTCCAAGGGTGCTTCATGAATATTTATCAAATCAGTAGCCGCAACAGTCAATAAACAAGTTATAAGGTAGTTTTCAACTCCTTTTTGAATTCCTTGGTACTGACAAAATAAACATCAAATTTACACTCCAATCACCAGGAGATAAGGGTTACAATGATAATCATAATTTAAAAGAGGTTAGAAAAAGCAGGAAACTTCTGTGGTACCAACTCTTTAGCACTAAATTCTCCTGGCATAGCTTCCCTCTCTGTTCAACTTCATTATTTACTCAATATAAACTTAGTGTTCCACAATCCAGTGAGAGTTCCAGATCAGGATTTGCAAGACATTTGTGGGAAGCCAAATCTGAGAAACTGGGTAAACCTTTTTTTAGTGTTTCCAGTTTATATATATGTTTGTTTTTTATGAGCTGATGGGAACTACTGTCACCATGATGAGTAGACCCACACTTACTGCATTTCTGGTGATTAAGAGAGGTGGACCTTGCCTGTTCAAAAAATCAGTTGACTATCCCATAAAATGATCTGATTAAGGAGTTCATTCAATAAGTAAATGATAGCCGGGCGTGGTGGCGCACGCTTGTAATCCCAGCATTCGGGAGACTGAGACCGGAGGATCCGGGTTCGCAGCCAGCCTCAGCTACCTAGTGAGGCACTCTGCAACTTAGTGAGACTCGGTTTCAAAATAAAGAATAAAAAATAGGGCTGGGGGTATAGCTCGGAGGTAGAATGCCCCTGAGTTCAATCCCCAGTACCGCAAAAAAAAAAAAAAAAAAAAAAAGTAAATGATAATCTAGACAGAGTCACAAGTTTCTTAACCTGCTTCAGGGAGGGAGAAACATTTCTGAAAACAGAGAGGAAGTTCAACTCCTAGTCTCCCTGTGCAGACTAAGGCACAGGGGAGGCTACAACTCTGCAGCAATGCCTGCCACAGGGAACAGCAGGCTAAGAGTGTTTTAGCCTGAAACATTTGATTCTTAACTCAAAAAGAAAGTAGCAGAAAAACACTGAGGTAAAGAAAATGGAGTCAGACAGACTAGGTTTGATTCCTTATATCGTCTCTTGCCATTTGGGAGACTAGCAGAGTCTAGTATGAGTTTAGCAGCTTCTAGTTCTTCATCAGTATTTGTTGCTCCTAGGGATGCTGGTCATACAGCAAACCACTGTTTCTGGAGCCTAACAGAACTGAAGGCACCATGGAAAGGAAACATGTCACTAGTTCAGCTGGCTGTCATTGGACAAAATGCTGTGAGGAATAGAAGGAACTGCTTGGTGAAGCACCCTGAGAGACAGTGGTGCTGTCTGTCCAGTCTAGCACCACTAGACCTTTTCCATAAGCATTTCTCAATAAAGCCTATGTCTTGTATTCCATCTTTGGGAATTTTCTTTGGTCTTTCAGCAATCTATCAGAGGCCACTGCCTAGGAACAACTGGGCTGTGGATATGACAGATATACTGAAGGAAGACACAGAATAGAAAAAAGACTGCTGGTTGGGGCAGCAGAGGGTTTTTCATGCATTTGATTATACAAAAATATGTATTGAATATATACAACACAACACACTGGAAAAATATGATGAAAAAAAAAGTACATGGTCTTATTTTCAATTAAGTGCTTTACTGTGCAGTAGAATCAGCACATTTATTATGTAAAGTTGTTCCTTGGTGTTATAGTTAGGTGTAGAATGTCCTCTAAAAAGCTTATGTATTAATGTTCAGAGTTGATGCGATTTAAGTCACAAAGGTAGTAATTCTACCATCAGTGGATAAATCCATTGTGCTTTTGTCTTTGAATCCCCTTGCTTGTTCTCCCCTCCCCTCCCCTCCCCTCCCCTCCTCTCTTCTCTCTCCTCTCCTCTCCTCTTCTTCTCTCTCTCTCTCTCTCTGTCTCTGTCTCTCTCTCGTTTCTGGCCTCTATAATGTGAAAGTACAGTCCTTATTCTCTCCCTTTCTCTGCTTCCTGCCACTATGCCCTGAGCTCCACAGACCTCAGTCTCACATAGAATGAACCCTGAAATCTCCAAAAATCTGTGAGCAAGTAAATCTTCCTTCCCCTAAGTTATGTGGTAAGTTGTTTTGTATTATGGCAGTGAGAATGATGTCTGAGACAGAAAGTAGTACCAGAGAAGAGAGTCACTGTTGTATCTAAGTCTGACCATGCGTTTTGTGAGTCTTTGGAACTGGTTTGTGAGGGGAAGTTGGAAAGGCCAGACTTCTTATAGAAAGGCAGATGGCAGAGTGTGCTCATAGATTTCAGAGTGCAAAGAGGACTCCACAGAAAAATGGAGTAAAGGCCGCACATGTTACATTTGGCGAAAAACTTCTCGGCATTTTCTTTGTCCTGAAACTTTGTATTAGGCCAAATTTAAAAATGATGGACTGATTAAGCTGGTGGAGGGAACCTTAAAACATCAAAGTATCCAAACTGCACTACAGATATTGATGTTTGTGTTCAGTGAATTGTACACTGAATTCTGGAAGTGGAAAACAAAACAGAGAGACTTTATAGATTTGTAGTTTGGCCAGAAAGGCATGTGTAAAGCTGGAGCCTAGAGTAATAATGTCATGAAAGAAAGTAAGATGGTTGAAGAAAGGTAGAATATTTTGCATAGCAACAAAGAAAAGAATGTGGTTGAGGCAGTTCAAGCCCAAGTGCAGAACCTTGGAAACAAGGGCCCAGCAATGGTGGCTATGACCAAAAAGGGCCTGGCAGCACGAGGATTCGAACAGGCTCCGTGGTGCCCGTAACTGAGGCAGGCCCAGCAGCAGCTGTGACAGAAAATGGCCCATAGGCAGTGACTGAAAAGAGTATGACTACCTTTCCTGCTGGAGGTCAATTTTTTTAGTTATGTAATGCTGGCTTTGTTGGAAAAAAAAAGGGGGCGGGGGGGTCATGAAGGTTTCCTCCCAGAAGAAGAAGGCTTGGGAAGCGAGGAAACATGTCAGGGTTGGAATCTTTGCAAGCGGGCCCAAATGGGGCAGTATGTGAAGCTGTGAAGGTGAAGCCAAGATTGCAAGAAAAAAACCCGAGATTTAGAAATGTAGAATGAATGTATGTCTATATGTAAGCTGTGAGCCATGGACCCAGACTGGAAGAATGAGTATACTGCCAACTGTAATCAACCAGGTCACAGGGAAGGGCCACTAAGGCCCTTTGGAGATTGCATCTCACCATCATGTGCCATGAATGCCAGAAATGGAGTTGCAGGATTAAATGCTTGCCCTGATGGATTTTGGTACTGTTTTGGTCTGATTCCTTCTATTGCTCCATTCCTCCCTTTTGGAATGCAAATATTTACTCTGTGCTTCTGTACACTGAATGTGTGCTTTTTATTTTGGCTTACAGCCAAGAGATTACCTTGAATCTTAGAGGAAACACTGGGATTTTTGAGTGATGCTGGAACTGTTGAGACTATGGAAACTCCAGGAAAAGGACTAAATGTATTTTGCATCTTGAAATGGGCATGAGCTCTTCAAGGGTCAGGGATGGAACGTTGTGGTTCGCTATAGAATGTTTCCCTGAAGAGCTCATACATATATTAATGTTCAGAGCTGAAGTGATTAAGTTATGAGGGTTATAAGTTATGGTGTAATTAAGTCATGAGGGTTGTAATCTCATTTCAATAATTGTATAAATCCATTGTAATAGATTTACTGGGTTGTAACCTAGGTGGGGTGTAGTTGAAAAAGGTGGGTTCCCAGGGATGTGGCCTTAGGGACTATGCTTTTATTTTTAATCTCCTTGCATGCCTGCTCTTATTCTCTCTCGTTTCTGGCCTCTATGATGTGAGAGCAGAGGTCTTGTTCTTTCCTTCTCTCTGCTTCCCACCATCATGTGTTGAGCTCCACAGACCCTGGTCTCACATGGAAAGAACACTGAAATCTCCAAAAACTGTGAGCAAATAAATCTTCCTTCCTCTAAGTTGTGTGGTCAGTTATTTTGGATACATCAGTGAGAATGTTGACGAGATACTTGGTATCTACAGGGGATTGATTCTAGGGCCTCTTTACAAAATATAAAAATCTGCAGATGCTCAAGTCTCTTCTATAAATGATGGAGTATCTGCATATAACTCATCTACTTCCTTCCATATAAATTATCTCTAGATTACTTCTAATACCTAACATAATATAATGCTATATAAATAGTTGTTATACTGAATATTTTAGGGAATACTGACAAGAAACAAAGTCTGTACATGTTTAGTACAGAGGAAATTTTTTTAAAAAAATGTATTAATCCTATGGAACCCCACAGAACCCATGTATACCGAGGGCCAACTGTACTTATCTGTGAGTCAGGTTCTGAGGCAGCAAAGGACACTAACCTCAAGGAGTTCACTACCTATTAAAGGAGGCAGCTATGCTAACATATACAGTGTGGTGAGTAAAACAGCATGTATCTGAGTGAAGTGGCATCTAGGCTGAGGAAGGGTGGACGCACAGATTAGATATAATGAATAGGGAACATTTCTCATGAAAAGATGGCTTAAGTTAAGGCATGGATACTAACATAAGTTATAGGTGAGCCACACAAAAACCTGTGAGATGGAAGGGAGACAGGCAAGAGGAAGACCCTGAAGCCAGATTCTAAATAAAGGCTTAGAATAACATTTAACAGCTTGGGCTTCATATCACAGACAACAGGAAGGCCTCTTGAGATTCTGAAGTAGAGGATGACTGTGATCAGATTGATGATTTAGAAAGAGTACCTCAGTGTAAAGATGAGGGTGAGCAAGAGGAGACTGACCAGGAGACCATTTAGGAAGTCATTTCAGTTGTCCATTTGAGAGATAATGAAGGCCTTCAGGTCAGAGGATGTAAAAATGAAACAGAAGATACATAGCAGAGATATGGTAGAGTCAGAATATACAAGACTTGGCAACTCACTGGACACAGAGAATGAGGAAACCAAGAGAAGCACTCATAAGTCCATACTAAACTCACTAGAACTGCAATGCCACTAATACAGAGACCAAAGAAAAGAGGAGAACAAATAGGCTTTAGATATGTTGAATATTTCTTTGAATATTTTCAAAATATGTCAAATATGTTGGATGGCTAGGCAATACACTTAGGTGGAAACATCTAGCAGGAAGCTTGAAATCTGACCTTGGCACTCAGCAAAGAAGTTCACACTAAAAATGTATATCTTGGAAAAATTCACAGAGACATACTAAATGAGGTTCTGAAAAGAAAGTTTAGCCCAGGGGAAATGATATAGAGAAAAAAAGTTCTTAGAATCCTGGCCTGGAATACAGAGGTCTATTGGAGGATACCCATGAAGAGCAAGGGAATATAGAGTCCAGGTATCACCTTATTTTCTTCAATCAGAGCTACTCTGCTGCTATCAGTTTTATACATTTAGGTTTGTATGTCAGTGGCTATTAAAACAATGCTGAAAGTGGAACATAGTTTTCAGGGGGAAGAGGATGAAGGAATGAGTTCTCAAAGGAAATTATGGAAGGGTTAGAAAAGCTAAGAGAAACTTTCAGTAGGAGGTAGTCAGTAATAGAGCCTCCTGCTGAAGGAGAATGAGGACTAAAAATAGATGACTAAAATTGGTGATTTCAAGGTCATCAGTGACCTATGAAAGAGAGTTGGACAAATGTTAAAAGATGAAGTCAAACTGCACAAGTGAGTGATGGGGAGGAACGGGAAGGGAACTGGGGACAACGGTATTTTACTTTAAGGAAAGTTTGGTAATACAGTGAAGACAAGAGCTTGAAGTATTATGAGAGTAGTAAGAGAAAGGTTCCTTTTAAAAGAGATCAGAGTAGGCCAAAGAACTAATGAAAATAGGAGATTTAAAGCTCTGAGAGACATGAGAGAGCTAGGAAACTAGACAGCTTCCATTGGAGCTAGGACCCAGAGCAGAGAGGCTCAAGGATCCAGGGGGAAGAACCAGTCTTGACACTAAAATTATCTTTGCAATAAATAAATAAATAGGTAGGTAGGTAGGTAGGTAGGTAGGTAGGTAGGTAGGTAGGTAGGAAGGAAGGAAGGAAGGAAGGAAGGAAGGAAGGAAGGAAGATAGATAGATAGATAGATAGATAGATAGATAGATAGATAGATAGATAGATAGATGAGGATATAAGGAAGGTTATTTGTCCAAGGTCTCACTGACTTAAGAAGTTAAGCTTTTCTCATTAATCCTTTTCTCTTTCTAGAAATGGGAAGAGGCAATGTATATGATACAAAAGAGTGAAACATTCTCTGCCAAGAAAGATGCAAAGCCAAAGAAAATGAAGATAGTCGACAATCACAAAACCAGAGCACAAATATACAGTAGTTCACGTGTGTCCAGATAGCTAAGGTGGCAGGAAAAAAGTTTCCATCAACTTTGGAAGCTTTGACACAATGGGTACCATCTGCCTCAATCGTAGAGAATGTATATAACTATTTTGAAGATTTAGCTCTGTCTCTTCCACTTTTACCTTCAAATTGGAAATCTAAAACTGATATTCACTGGAGAGCCACGGTGGACCCTTATGATGATATCTAATAAAGCAGCAATAATGATAAAGAATTCCTTTGTTTGTGAATAGGAGAGTGAACCAGCAAGTGTGGTGAACCAAATGTTCCATACCTCAGATACAGGCTTCTCTAGGACTGAGCAGGAAGGGTAAGGAGTAAAGAAATGAAAGAAATCAAATGGTTTTCTGTTCCTCTCTTCATCGAAATGAAAAATGTGAAGAGCAAAGAGTGTCTCCTCCCTCTTCTGTATCTGTCAGCACATTTCCAGGAGGCCTGGCCACATTGCAGGCTGGCTGGGGAGCAGAGACCGACACAGCACACGGGTTTGCAGTGGGGCCCAGCCTGGGTGGTCTGCTGGTATCCCTTTGATTAAACTCCCAGGCTGGGAGAGCTGGAGTTGCTCCTAATGATAGCTGAGTCCTGAAATCTCACACTCCTGCCGGCACAGAGAGGACCAGTGCTCCCTCTGAGGCCCTGCCTCCCACTCTTCACCGCAGGCTGGGCTAATTCACCACATTCTTCTGTGCTTTAACAGCAAGAACCACAAAGGGCTATGACTGACTGAGCTCCGCACTCCCTCGCAGCACTGAGTGAGGCAGAGATAGTGAGAACTTACACCCTGTGAGCCACCACAGTGCCCCCCACCCCAGGCACAAACACTTTAGAAAACACTGCTTTCAGGGACGTACACATTGAGTGCCAAAAGATCCCATCCCACAAGATAACCAGCCTCTTACATGCCAAGGAAAAAGATTAAATCTGAACCACTCTGCTTGGATTTCCAAGGTATTTGTTGAATAATCATACGGTAAGAACACATACCTCTTCGTATTTCAAATGTACATATTCTTGCACAAACATTTTTTAAGTAGCCAATACTCATGTGGCAGGGAATGTTTGATATTCTTATATATTCTAAGTTTTATATAAAGCGAGATCATAGCATAAGTGGGAAAGAAAATTTCAAGGTAAATAAGATTCTATTTTTAGCCACACAAAATTCTTAAGAATCTAGCCTGTCATGTAAAATCTGGGTCCCTTAAAGTTAACAATTTTAGGGTCTGTCAGAGTACTCTTTGCCTCTGTCTAGTTCACTGTTTCTCAGTACCTTCACCAGAGAGCAGGCATAAAAGGAGGGTAACATTGCCAAATCCTCTAACCCATCCTCCTCCCAGCTCCTAGGCCATTGTGTCTCAGTGGTTCCTTGTCATCTATGAGAAGAGGCCAGTTCCTTCACAAAGCCTCCCAAGCTCCCCCTGAATCAGTCCTCGCCTCCTCTCTACCTTCAATTCTAGTTCCCCACTGTGGACCCCCAGGCTCCTCCACATCACCAGACAACACATTTCCCCATGTACACATATGCTTTTTTATTCTTTTTTATTTTTTATTCTTTTTTATTTTTATTCTGGAAGCTGTTCCTTCTCTCCTGCTAGCCACCTGTTTACCTTTAAAAGTCAAGCTGAAGTATTCATTATCTCTTTCAAGAAGGCTACTTTGGCCTTCTTCCCACTCCCACCCACACACTGGGTAAGGTATCCTTTTGGTGTTTTGTTATTTCCCAGGAACAGCTTTGTCATGCATGTTCCAACTATTACTAATCATCTGTTTATGTGGCTGTCACCTTAACAAGATTGTGAATTATTTCACAACAAGGATTATGTCTTATATCATTCTCATGGCTTAGTACAATGCCTGGAACATTCTTAAGGCCCAGCTAAAATGTTTTTTAGTAAATAAGTAAACACAATGGAATAAAATATTTCTATAGAAAATGCTACTACATGCATTAATAGGCAAATTTTAAACAAAAATGAATTTAATAGAAAATTAAATTAAATAGGAAATCATACACAAAAGAAAATGGTTTTTCAGAAATATCCAATAATTCCAATTTCTACAGTCATTTCCCAAATTAAATAGTACAAATAATTCCAAGTCAGCTTTCCTTATCTAAGAGGTCTCTTAATTTCTTGCCTAAAAAAGAAATTAAATATCAGAGTTTATGGGCTATAACTGAAGCAATGCTGAGAGGAAAATTCATAGTTTTCAATACAGTAAAAGAACAGAATGAATGAAAATAAATCAGGCGCCAGTTCAAAAAAGAGGAGAGAAAGAATAAGATCAAACTAAAAAAAAGCAGAAAATAGGAATAAAGATAAAACAAGAAAATAACAGAATAAATAAGTATATCCAGAATCAACCTTATGAAAATGGGGGGGGGTGGTGGTATTTACTAACCTTATCAGAAGAATAAAAAAAAAAAAGCAAGCACAGACACAAAATAGTAACTAAAAAATAAGGAAAACAAAAGATAAGAGGAAATCAAAAGCATTTAGGTGACTTCTGAAAACAAAGTTGCTTCTGATGACAGCTAAATTTAAGCTCTTAGACGGCAAGCCCAGAGAGCAGAGCTCCTGCTGTTTTCTGTTTGGATGCCCACCTCTCCCTAGAATGCCACAGACAATATATTGCTATTCTTAGTAAGAAACTAAGGCAACATTTTAAAAAATATAGCTAAACAGAAAAGAAAACAAATCCAGCATTAAACCATTAAACCACTGTTATAGGTTACTATTTTATCAGAATAAACAAGCAAACAAACAAACAAACCCAATAATAGTAAGAAATTTCTAAAGACCTAATTAAAGAATTGCTTCCTCTGAAGGGAAGGGGCTGAATAACATAAAATTGAACTTTTCAATAACAAAGTACATTTTACCCACCAACTTACATTTTTCACATCAAATTAGAATTCAATATTTTACTACTTTAATATTATATACAACAATATTTTGAGTATATGACATTTAGATTTCATAAAGAGGCTTCTGCATGCACTCCTCATGACCCTGCTGTGTTTTTCCCATCAACAAATGAAGACCCTGAGGCTGAGAGAAGTTGAGTGAACTTTCCAGGAATGCACAGTCAGTCAGTGCCAGAAGGATGACAGTCTGTGAATGGCTAATCCAACTCCTCTTCTGCTATCCCACACCCTGTTTATTACTTACTATAGCACCTTTTTCAGTACTGCCCCAAGCACTTAAGTACCCTATTACTGAGACTCTGAAAGTTAAGACTGACATCTAATGGCAGGTTCAGATTCCTACGAATAAAAGTCTCAGAGTGGACATTTAATTTGCTAGCCTTGAAGTTCTTTACAGATGAGAAAGAGTGACAAGAAGGGGGATGATTTCCCAATAAGGACACATAAACCTTAGATTCCAACACGATAAAGATCTTATCATTTTGTAGTGTAGCAAATGACAGGAACTGAAAAGATATAGGCACTAATATTGGCTGTTTTTACTAAAATCACAAAATCTCTTTATGTCTTGGTGCTTGTAACTGTTTGTCAATTTATAAATTGGAAACATATATACCTATCAGTGACCCAATGATGAGTGTGGCAGATTATAGGCCTTTAGCCTTTCTCACAGAAATTTCACATTTTAAAATTCCTTTTCCTTCTACCAGTCATGATATTTTATTCCCTCTTCCCATCATTCTATGACGAAAACCTAACTCTCCGATTCTCTGCACGTCTCAACAATGCCCTTGTAAGTTTCTTCGTTTCCTACTTCACGTTAGGCCTCCTCATCTACTCCCTTCAAAGTACTAGGGATTTGAAAAAGAAAATTACTGTTCGACACCCTACAACAAGGCTGAAGTAAAGTTCACCAGAGACTTGCCTTTAGTTATGGTCCTAAAGTTTTTACAGAGAATCAGGACACCACCAGGGAGCAGTGGTTGCCTACCATTACCATGAACTTGAAGTAGTTTTCAGCTTTTTTTTTTTTTTAGATCTGATTATCATTACAGAGTTACCACTATTTAAAGAATTTGATTCAATAGATATATAGCAAAATATAATCGTGGAGTTAAATTATGATAAGTCCTTGAGAGGACTTTGCTGCCAGTTAGCATTAAGGAAGAGATGACGATATGGTTTCTAGAATAATAAGAGTGAACAAAGAGAATCCATAAAGTTCTTGAAAGAGTCTTCTAACTTCATAGTGTTGTAAACGTGTGTGTGTGTGTGTGTGTGTGTGTGTGTACATGTAAACTTAAAGTCAACATCCTCATATCTATTTCTACCCACCCAGCTTACTGAATGACCTTAATCACATCGCTTCTTTCAGCCTCAGTTTCCCACATCTATAAAATGGGGAGAATGATATGTATTGAGTAAGTATATAAGTCTTCACTAATCAGTACCTATAAAACATTCTGAGGTCAAAAAAATAAAAGGCAGTACAGTGGAGGTAAAAATAAAGGTAATGTAATGCCATTCTGTTAAAAAATATTTAAAACACAAGAATTCACTGGAAATTTTTACCAAAGAAATTATTTTAAAAGAGCCTTTAAAATTATATTTACAAGCCGGGCGTGGTGGCGCACGCTTGTAATCCCAGCATTCGGGAGGCTGAGACCGGAGGATCCGGGTTCGCGGCCAGCCTCAGCTACCTAGTGAGGCACTCCGCAACTTAGTGAGACTCGGTTTCAAAATAAAGAATAAAAAATAGGGCTGGGGGTATAGCTCGGAGGTAGAATGCCCCTGAGTTCAATCCCCA